>ML103927.1:174019-281102 GCA_003697995.1 Taxidea taxus jeffersonii
TTTTGTTTTGTTTTGTTTTGTTTTGTTTTTTTACTTTATTTAAGCTTTATTTAAACATATGATGTAACCCCACCACCCTCACCCAACCCCTCTTCCCCCCACCCCCCTCAGTTTGTTTTATGACATTAAGAGTCTCTTTTGGTTTTTCTCCCTCCCGATCCCATCTTCTTTCATTTTTACTTTTCCTACCACCTTAACTCCCACCCCCGTTGCATCTCCACTTCCTCATATCAGGGAGATCATGTGGTAGTTGTCTTTCTCCAGTTGACTTATTTCGCTAAGCATAATACGCTCTAGTTCCATCCATGTCGTCGCAAATGGTAAGATTTCATTTCTTTTGATGGCTGCATAGTATTCCATCGTATATATATACCACTTCTTCTTTATCCATTCATCTGTTGATGGACATCTAGGTTCTTTCCATAACTTGGCTATTGTGGACATTGCTGCTATAAACATTCGGGTACACGTGCCCCTTTGGATCAATACGTTTGTATCTTTAGGATAGATACCCAGTAGTACAATTGCTGGGTCATAAGGTAGCTC
This sequence comes from Taxidea taxus jeffersonii, assembly GCA_003697995.1. NCBI lineage: Eukaryota > Metazoa > Chordata > Mammalia > Carnivora > Mustelidae > Taxidea > Taxidea taxus. The sequence continues at coordinate 174,566 of ML103927.1, forward strand.
TATTTTCAATTTTTTGAGGAACCTCCATGCTGTTTTCCAGAGTGGTTGCACCAGCTTGCATTACCACCAACAGTGTAGGAGGGTTCCCCTTTCTCCATATCCTCGCCAGCATCTGTCATTTCCTGACTTGTTCATTTTAGCCATTCTGACTGGTGTGAGGTGGTATCTCATTGTGGTTTTGATTTGTATTTCCCTGATGCCCAGTGATATGGAGCACTTTTTCATGTGTCTGTTGGCCATCTGGATGTCTTCTTTGCAGAAATGTCTGTTCATGTCCTCTGCCCATTTCTTGATTGGATTATTTGTTCTTTGGGTGTTGAGTTTGCTAAGCTCTTTGTAGATTTTAGATACTAGCCCTTTATCTGATATGTCATTTGCAAATATCTTTTCCCACTCTGTCAGTTGTCTTTTGGTTTTGTTGACTGTTTCCTTTGCTGTGCAAAAGCTTTTGATCTTGATGAAGTCCCAATAGTTCATTTTTTCCCTTGCTTCCCTTGCCTTTGGCATTGTTCCTAGGAAGAAGTTGCTGCGGCTGAGGTCGAAGAGGTTGCTGCCTGTGTTCTCCTCAAGGATTTTGATGGATTCCTTTCTCACGTTGAGGTCCTTCATCCATTTTGAGTCTATTTTCATTTGTGGTGTAAGGAAATGGTCCAATTTCAGTTTTCTGCATGTGGCTGTCCAATTTCCCCAACACCATTTGTTGAAGAGGCTGTCTTTTTCCCATTGGATATTCTTTCCTGTTTGTCGAAGATTAGTTGACCATAGAGTTGAGGGTCTATTTCTGGGCTCCCTATTCTGTTCCATTGATCTATGTGTCTGTTTTTGTGCCAGTACCATACTGTCTTGATGATGACCCCTTTGTAATAGAGCTTGAAGTCTGGAATTGTGATGCCACCAACTTTGGCTTTCTTTTTCAATATTCCTTTGGCTATTTGAGGTTGTTTCTGGCTCCATATAAATTTTAGGATTATTTGTTCCATTTCTTTGAAAAAATTGGATGGGATTTGGATAGGCATTGCATTAAATGTGTAGATTGCTTTAGGTAGCATAGACATTTTCACAATATTTGTTCTTCCAATCCATGAGCATGGAACATTTTTCCATTTCTTTGTGTCTTCCTCAATTTCTTTCATGAGTACTTTATAGTTTTTTGAGTATAGATTCCTTGCCTCTTTGGTTAGGTTTATTCCTGGTATCTTATGGTTTTGGGTGCAATTGTAAATGGGATTGACTCCTTAATTTCTCTTTCTTCTGTCTTGTTATTGGTGTAAAGAAATGCAACTGATTTCTGTGCGTTGATTTTATATCTGACACTTTACTGATTTCCTGTACAAGTTCTAGCAGTTTTGGAGTGGAGTCTTTAGGGTTTTCCATGGAGAGTATCATATCACCTGCAAAGAGTGAGAGTTTGACGACTTCTTTGCCAATTCAGATACCTTTTATTTCTTTTTGTTATCTGATTGCTGAGGCTAAGACATCTAGTACTATGTTGAATAGCAGTGGTGATAATGGACCTGACCTGCCATGTTCCTGACCTTACCAGAAAAGTTCTCAGTTTTTCTCCATTGAGAATGATATTTGCTGTGGGTTTTTCATAGATGGCTTTGATGATATTGAGGTATGTGTCTTCTTTCCCTACACTTTGAAGAGTTTTGATCAGGAAGGGACGCTATACTTTGTCAAATGCTTTTTTGCATTTATTGAGAGTATCATATGGTTCTTGTTCTTTCTTTTATTAATGTATTGTATCACATTGATTGATTTGCGGATGTTGAACCAACCTTGCAGCCCTGGAATAAATCCCACTTAGTCGTGGTGAATAATCCTTTTAATGTACTGTTGGATCCTATTGGCTAGTATTTTGGTGAGAATTTTCACATCTGTGTTCATCAAGGATATTGGTCTGTAATTCTCTTTTTCGGTGGGATCTTTGTCTGGTTTTGGGATCAAGGTAATGCTGGCCTCATAAAATGAGTTGGGAAGTTTTCCTTCAATTTCTATTTTTTGGAACAGTTTCAGGAGAATAGGAATTAATTCTTCTTTAAATCTTTGGTAGAATTCCCCTGGGAAGCCGTCTGGCCCTGGGCTTTTGTTTGTTTGGAGATTTTTGATGACTGTTTCAATCTCCTTACTGGTTATGAGTCTGTTCAGGTTTTCTATTTATTCCTGGTTTAGTTTTGGCAGTTTATATGTCTCTAGGAATGCATCCATTTCTTCCAGATTGTCAAATTTGCTGGCATAGAGTTGCTCATAATATGTTCTTATAATTGTTTGTATTTCTTTCATGTTGGTTGTGATCTCTTCTCTTTCATTCATGATTTTATTTATTTGGGTCCTTTCTCTTTTCTTTTTTATAAGTTTGGTCAGAGGTTTATTATTCTTATTAATTCTTTCAAAGAACCAGCTCCTAGTTTCTTTGAGTTGTTCTATTGTTTTTGTTGTTGTTGTTGTTTCGATTTCATAGATTTCTGCTCTGATCTTTATGATTTCTCTTCTCCTGCTGGGTTTAGCCTTTCTTTGTTGTTCTTTCTCCAGTCCTTTAGGTGTAGGGTTAGGTTGTGTACTTGAGACCTTTCTTGTTTCTTGAGAAAGTCTTTTTTTTTTTTTTAAGATTTTATTTATTTATTTGACAGGCAGAGATCACAAGTAGGCAGAGAGGCAGGCAAAGAGAGAGAGAGAGAGGGAGAAGCAGGCTCCCTGCTGAGCAGAGAGCCCGATGTGGGGCTCAATCCCAGGATCCTGGGATCATGACCTGAGCTGAAGGCAGAGGCTCTAACCCACTGAGCCACCCAGGCGCCCCTTGAGAAAGTCTTGTATTGCTATATGTTTTCCTCTCAGGACTGCCTTTGCTGTGTCCCACAGATTTTGAACCGTTGTGTTTTCATTTTCATTTGTTTCCATGAATTTTTTTCAATTCTTCTTTAACTTCCTGGTTGACCCATTCATTTTTTAGAAGGATGCTGTTTAGTCTCCAGGTACTTGGGTTCTTTCCAAATTTCCTTTTGTGATTGAGTTCTAGCTAAAGAGCATTGTGGTCTGAAAATATGCAGGGAATGATCCCAACCTTTGATACCAGTTGAGACCTGACTTATGACCCAGGATATGATCTATTCTGGAGAATGTTCCATGTGCACTAGAGAAGAATGTGTGTTCTGTTGCTTTGGGATGGAATGTTCTGAATATGTCTGTGATGTCCATCTGGTCCAGTGTGTCATTTAAGGCCTTTATTTCCTTGTTGATCTTTTGCTTGGATGATCTGTCCATTTCAGTGAGGGGAGTGTTAAAGTCCCCTACTATTATTGTATTATTGTTGACGTGTTTCTTTGATTTTGTTATTAATTGGTTTATATAGTTGGCTGCTCCCATGTTAGGGGCATAGATATTTAAAATTGTTAGATCTTCTTGTTGGACAGACCCTTTGAGTATGATACAGTTACCTTCTTCATCTCTTATTATAGTCTTTGGCTTAAAATCTAATTGATCTGATATAAGGATTGCCACCCCAGCTTTCTTCTGTTGTCCATTAGCATGGTAAATCGTTTTCTACTCCCTCACTTTAAATCTGGTGGTGTCTTTGGGTCTAAAATGAGTTTCTTGTAGGCAGCATATTGATGGGTTTTGTTTTTTATCCATTCTGATACCCTGTGTCTTTTGATTGGGGCATTTAGCCCATTTACATTCAGGGTAACTATTGAGAGATATGAATTTAGTGCCATTGTATTGCCTGTAAGGTGACTGTTACTGTATATTGTCTCTGTTCCTTTCTGATCTACTACTTTTAGGGTCTCTCTTTGCTTAGAGGACCCCTTTCATTATTTCCTGTAGAGCTGGTTTGGTGTTTGCAAATTCTTTCAGTTTTTGTTTGTCCTGGAAGCTTTTTATCTCTCCTTCTATTTTCAATGATAGCCTAGCTGGGTATAGTATTCTTGGCTGCATGTTTTTCTCATTTAGTGCTCTGAATATATCATGCCAGTTCTTTCTGGCCTGCCAGGTCTCTGTGGATAAGTCTGCTGCCAATCTAATATTTTTACCCTTGTATGTTACAGACTTCTTTTCCTGGGCTGCTTTCAGGATTTTCTCTTTGTCACTAAGACTTGTAAATTTTACTAATAGATGATAGGGTGTGGACCTTTTTATTGATTTTTGAGTGGGGTACTCTGTGCCTCCTGGATTTTGATGCTTGTTCCCTTTGTCATATTAGGGAAATTCTCTACAATAATTCTCTCCAGTATACCTTCTGCTCTCCTCTTTCTTATTCTGGAATCCCAATTATTCTAATGTTGTTTCATCTTATGATATCACTTATCTCTCAAATTCTCCCCTCGTGGTCCAGTAGTTGTTTGTCCCTCTTTTGCTCAGCTTCTTTATTCTCTGTCGTTTGGTCTTCTATATCACTAAATCTCTCTTCTGCCTCATTTATCTTAGCAGTAAGAGCCTCCATTTTTTATTGCACCTCATTAATAGCTTTTTTTAATTTAAACTTGATTAGATTTTAGTTCTTTTATTTCTCCAGAAGGGGCTTTTATTTCTCCAACAGGGTTTCTCTAATATCCTCCATGCCTTTTTCACGCCTGGCTAGAAGCTTGAGAATCATTATTCTGATCTCTAGATCTGACATATTACCCATGTCCATATTGATTAGGTCCCTAGCCTTCGGTACTGCCTCTTGTCCCTTTTTTTGTGGTGAGTATTTCTGCCTTGTCATTTTGTCCAGATAAGAATATATGAAGGAGCAGATAAAATACTAAAAGGGAGGCAAAGACCCCAGAAAAATGTGCTTTAACCAAATCAGAAGAGACTTCTAATCATGGGGGGGAGAAAGGTGGTAAAAATAAATTCATAAAAAAATTTTTTAAGAAAATAAAGAAAAATATATGAAAGAAATATATATATATTAGACTGGTGACTAGAATAAGGTCACCCACTTAATTGTGGGAATATTTTGGTCTCTTGGAAGAAACTACCTTCCATAATGTTAAAGAATGAAATATATATATAAAGGTAAACACAATGAAGGAATGGAACGTGATTATAAAGCTGAAAAAAAATTTTTTTTTAATTTCTAAAAAAGGAGTTGATAAGTTGGTTGGGAGAATAAAGAAAAAAAAAAGTAGAGAGAATTTGCTCGGGCTGGAGACTAGAACAAGCTCAGGGTTAGATTTAGGGTGTATTTTGATCTATTAGAAGAAGTTGTACCCCAAATTTTTTAGAAGAAAAAACCCTATGTGTATACAAAAAATAAAGTTAGATACAATGAAGGATAAAATATGACTATAATAATGAAGGTTCAAAAAAGATTTTTTTTAAATGAAAGTTATTGTTAAGATAAACTAGTTTAAAAATGTTAAAAGAGGAAAGGGTAAAAGGTAAAAAAAATTTTATCAGAAGAAAAAAAAATTAAATTTTAAAAAATTAATTAACTTTGCAAGACTAAAGAATTATGGGGAGAAAGCCATGAATTCCATGCTTTGCTTTCTCCTCCTCTGGAATTCCACTGTTCTCCTTGGTAAGTGAACTTGGTCTTGGCTGGATTTCTTGTTGATTTTCTGGGGGAGGGGCCTGTTGTAGTGATTCTCAAGTGTCTTTGCCCTTACCAGGGGCCAGGCTAAGTAATCCACTCGGGTTTGCTTTTGGGAGCTTTCGTTCCCTGAACGCTTTCCATAGTGTTCCAGAGGATGGGGATGAAAATGGCAGCCTCCCAATCTCCGGCCTAGAGGAGCCGAGAGCTCGGGGCCCCACTCCTCAGTGTGCCCAGAGAAAAGTGCTCAATCACTCCTGTCTTCCTGGCCTCTGGCTGCGCTCCGAGCTCACCTAGCCTGTGACCAAATGTCTCTGTCTCTGGCACACAGCTCTGCCTGGAGTCTCCGAACCCATAGATCCCTGAGCTGTTTCCGGGGGGTCTCCCCAGATCTTGTGGGGAACCCACTCACAGAGCAGTGGCCTGTGCCATGGATTATGGTTCACAGTATCCCTGAGTTGAGATCTCACTCCCCGGCTTTGTCTCTATAGCCAGCTTCCCCCATTCTAATACCTGCGAGCTCTGTGACACTCAGACACCCCCGATCCTTCTGTGTCCCTGTGGGACCTGAGGCCATGTTGTCCCTGCATGGGCTTCACCCCTGTTCAGCCTCTGGAGTGATGTCCCTCAGTGGAGCAGACTTTTAAAAGTCTTGATTTTGTGCTCCATTGCTCTGCCGCTTGTCGGGAGCCAGACCATCCCCTGCAGTCTATCTTCCCGTCGCTTTGGATTCACTTCTCCACTGGTCCTACCTTTCAGAAAGTGGTCGATTTTCTGTTTCTAGAATTGTTGCTCTTCTTCTCTTCGTTCTTCTGTTGGATTTGTAGGTGTTCGGAATGGTTTGATAAGCTATGTAGCTGATCTCCTGCTGCCTGATATTGTCTCAGCCTGCTACTTCTCTGCCATGTTCAATACCAAACATGTAAGTAGATTCTTAAGGAATAAAAAGCAGAGATTTTTGTTTTAAAGGATCTAAAAATTGTTCAAGGTATAATAAGCTAAGTCATTAATAGTAATAAAGCTAAGTAAAAGTAATGTAATGTGCTAAATGTCTCACCTTGACTAATTAGTAGATTCAGAATAATTTTATACTGAGAGGTCTGATTCAGTGTGTAATGAATATTTTAACAGTAGTAGTATATGATAATCCCCAAGAAAATTACCAGTTGAGGTAGTGCTGAAAGAAAGTAGGAGCTGCTAAATCCTTTTGCTTTAGTGAGCACCTATCATTTCAAAACACCAGAAGAAATGCCTCATCACAAATCAAGTAGCTCCTAGAGAATCAAAAGAAAGGGGGTATCAGGAGAAATATCTTAAAAACAAAAAAGTTTTTTTTTATTGCATTTCCAAATTTAACTTCCTCTAAATGTTTAAATTTAGGCTAAGGAGGGAAAAACAGGCATTTCTCATTACATTTAAATCACACACACTATCCTTCAATACTCTAAACAAAATAAACTAAGAATAACTTAAATTCATAATATTATCTCTTTGGAAGTAAAGGGAGGAAAAGACAGTTAAGATGATTCACCTGTTCTTTCAAGACTGAATTTAAGGGTAAAACACAGTAGAAATTACCATAACAACCCATGTACTTTCTAGAGGACCCAATGTTTTTCTCCTTCTCCCTACTGCATTTCCCACTTCCCTGATACTGCAGACCTCCTGGCAATGCAGAAAAGCATCATCCCATGAGCAGACTGTCCTGAGGCAGCCATCACACTTAAGATACATCTGAGCCTACAGGTGGCCCTTCTTTGTACAAGGTATACTGAACCTCTTTCTCTCCAGTATTTCATCTTCACTTTTGGGAGTGGGTTACAGGGACCATACATTCAAGACCTGTCAATCAATCCACACCCTTATTTGATATTAAGTTTGTGAAACTTTTAGTACCTGAGACTTAGAGGAAGAGAAACAGAGCTAATGATAATGTATACTTATTGAGTTGTTACTGTGTACTAGGCTGTATGCATTCTTCACATGCATTCATTCATTCAATACTACCAATAGCCCAATATACGAATCAAATTTATGCCAACATAATGTGAGAAACTCAGGCTAATCTAGATAAATCTTACCCGGCAGAGCCAGTAACAGGTAGAGTCTAGATGAATTCAGACAGTATGATCACAGAGTCTATAGTCTTAATTATCACTTTGTATTATCTCATAGTAAAGAAGAGAAAGAAAAACAAGTATCTAATGGTGTGTAATTTTGAAATTATATTGGCACATAGAAATTAGAACGAAAGATGACCAAATATACAAAACAAAACCTAGAAAATGCATCAAGAAATCCTAACCTAGTAGCTGAGAAGTTGCAAAGAATCAGTGCATTATCTTGTTTCCCCAACTTTGTGCTGGGACAAGGCTGTGGTCCATCTTAGATCTATGCAAAGCATAGTTAGGAAAAAAAATGAACATGAGTCTGTAGAAACAAAGAATCAGATCTACAGAGAAGTCAGATATTGGAATCAACCAAAAAAAAATTAAGTTTAATATATTTAACGAGATAAGAGAAATAATTCTAAGCATGAATTAGGAACATGAGACCATAATATATGATGGGACAAATCTGGAAAAGGGCCAAATAGGACTTCTCTAAATAAAAGCATATTAGGATTAAACTTTTGTGGATTATAAAGTGCATTTAGAAGAGCTAGGTTCCAAAATTCACTAAGATATTCCACAGGTGGAATATTTGAGGGGGTTAGAAAATATCAAGACATATTTAAAATCTCTAGCATTCAAAATGTGTGTCATTGTTACAAAGCTAAACAGATGAGTGCAGTTAAATAGAAAGCAGAAACACATATCCATTCCTGTGTAATATCCTAATACGACAGTGATGAATAGCACATGAGAGGGAAAAGAATGATACTCAGTGAATGGTAAGGGGACAACTGATCACTTTTTATTTTGCACAAAAATCAATTCTTGATGGATTCATGATTTAAACAGGAAAGACAAAGTTTTTAAACTTTAATAAAAATTGGAAAAAGAATTTATCACCTTGCACAAGGGTATGGTTGCTTAAACAAACACCAACACTGAAATCATTTTCCTTAAAGTTTGATCAATTCTATTAAATAAAATTGGAATTTTGCATCAAAAGACATCATAATGTAAATGAAAAGACAAGCCAAACTGGGAGAAGACATATGGAACTCATATAGACAAGAAAGGATGCATATCAAGAACACATAAGGAATTGAAAAGCAGTAAAAAAAAAAAAAAGTAAGCAAAAGATACAAACAGAAATTGTACAAAAGTACAAAACTCAAATTGCTCATACTCATTTTAAAAGACAATACCATTAATACTTGAGGGGATGAATATTTAAGTTACAAAATACCATTTCATATTATATATTATCAAAAATACAAGTCTTAGAAATGGTACCCAGACCTGTCCTGGTGATCATTTTATCATGCATATAAACACTGAATCACTATGTTGCACATCTGAAACTAATACAACAATGTATGTCAATTATTCTTCAATAAAAAATTAATTTAGAAAGTCTTACAATACCAAGTGTTGGTTGAGATGTATAGCAATAGGAACATACACAAAGACTGGTAACACTGTAAAATAGTACAATCACTTTGAAAAAAAAAAAAAAACACTTGGCATTAGCTACTAAAGTTAGATATGAATCTACTCCATAGCCTATGTCTTTTATTCCTAAATATACATGCCCTGGAGAAGCTCTCATGTATGGGCATAAGGAGACATGTGAAAGAATGTTAGTAAGGATACTTTTATAATATAAAAATTGAAACCCTGAAAACAACCTAAACACTCACAGATCAGAGAATAGATACAGATGTTATATTCATTCCATAGTCACTGTCACTCAAAATGAATTAACTAGAGCTACAAGCGTCAACATGGATGATTCCCATAAACACAACATGTATGACATAAACCTAGATGCCAGATAATAATATGTAGTATGATATTACATATATCTGAATTTCATAAATATCCAAAACCGGTTATATTTTTAGGAATGAGAACATGCATATTAAAGCTACTCAAAAACCAAGAAAATTGCAAACACAAAGTCCAGGGTAGCATTTGGTAAGAATGCAGGGTGGCAAAAACAATGGCAAAAGAAACACTGGGGACTTCAGAGTTCTTAACATGGGTAGTACACCCTCTTCTGGGGCATTTCAGAAATTCATGATGAGGCATGCACTACTGGCCTTATTGGACTCCCAGCTGTCTTGCTGAACTAAATCCTTAGAAAGATAAATTGGTGGTACTTTAATATGCAATAATCCTAAAACATTTTTATAAGAAATTACTCTAGAAGTTCAGTAATGTAACAGATCTTACAGAAAGGGAAATCTAAATGAAACAAAGACATTTTAAAAACTAATGTTTTACTTGCACATTCCTCCCACGCAGTATATTCTAGCATTGCCAGCTACATATGCAATTGAAAAGGGTTTCAGCATATAGCGTGCTTATGGCAGTATCCTCAACTGTAACAAATGGAGTAATTTTCACACTACAGCTTCAAATCCAGCTCAGAATATCACTTGAGAGACTATGGTTCTTATTTTCTCCACTTTGGCAGTCTGTATTTTGCCTTGGACAGTTTTCTCTACTTGTTTTCCACCTCTTCCTTCCCTTAGTCTATAATTACTTACAGAACTTACTTTATTTATTTATTTGTTTATTTATTTATTTACCATGTCCATCCTAAATTCTGTCCCTATATGAAATGATCATATTCAGATCTTATGTATCCTATATCGAAACAAACTTATTTTAAGCATGCAAGAAGAATGTAACTGCTTCCCAGTAGTTGTAATATACACGTGCTCAAACATTTACAGATTGAAGCGCATTTTATTTTGCTTTCTCTTTTTATATTAAGTACTTCATTATGTTGATTTTTTTAAATGTGTGAGTTCCTCATGACTTTTATTGCCAGATCGTGAAATATTTATTATTAAAATCTGTGTGGTGGGTAGACAGGTGGCTATTTCGCTATGATTTATCATACCTCTCATATATGTCATTATATCTGCATGAAATATTTCATAATGAGAAAATAACCCTCGTTTTCAAATAGTGCAGGAGCACTCTAATAAGTAGGTATGTGCTTGACACCGCGGTAGAGTCAGCAAATTGAGGGGAGAAAGAGAGGGACCTAAGGGAGGGAGTCCACAGAGACTGGGAACAAAATGTCCTGATGGACTAGGAACAAAAGCACACTTCTAAGAGGGCAAGGGCACCGCTTTTTCCAGTTAAACTCCTCCCTACATCCAGGTACCTGGAAGAGGAGGAAGTGCAGTTTTGAAGAAGTCTGAAAGTCCTACCTTGGAAATAGTAAAAAGAGAGTAATATATCAGCAGCTTCCCAGGACAGATTTCATTGTTGAAAATCTGCAGTTCACACAACTGAATTCCGCCCCTGCCAAAATCCTCGCGCAGTTTACCAGAGGGTGACAGGGAAGGGTTGAACGTGGGGAAACATCAGGAGCAGCGCAGGCAGAATCACGCATGCGCAGACCCTTTCTGTGCGGGGAAGCTGGAATCAGGTGTTAAACCAGTATTTAAATGCGGGGATGCAGCTTGACAGCCTCTGGGAGTGCTGAAAGCTAGCAGGGGACCCAGTTTTTGGAACTGAGGCTCAAAGCAAAAACATGTTACTACTGGAAATAGTTAAGACTTTACTCCCTAAGCAACCAAAATAAGGATCTTGGAGCACGGAGAAAACAACAAAAGTCAAATTTCTGGCAGCTGAGTCTAAAGTAAGGGCTTAACTACAGTAAATATATCAGATTCCTAGCTGCATGATAGAACCAGAGCAAACAAGGCAGAGAAATGATGTCTACCAGAACTCAAAAGCGTGATTTGCAATTGATAAAAACAACGTGGATAATCTAATAGATATAATTGACTTTACATTTATATCTTTGGCCTGACATTTTAAGTTATATAATTTCTTTTTTCTAGATTCTGTTATGTAGAGTGGTAAATGGAAGTGAAAATACCATGAAGAAGTAAAATATTTTATTTCAGAAAGACTCTCAGGACAGGAAAAATATTTTATTTTGCTATATGTACTATTTCTGCTTGATAGTCACAGCACATTATCAGATTTAAATAAAGGCATCCACTGCCAACATGGAAATCAACTGTGTAGCTTGCTTTATCACAAATGAATATCTGATTTTTCTTTAATATTGAGAAATATTTTATTTGAGAGAAGGGGGCTCCTAAATATTTTTAAATATCGTGGAAAGGTTATTTATTTTTTACAACCTATTATAGAAATAACACATCTCATGTTATAAATATAGATTCAGTTCCACTTTCAAGTGAAAAGATTGTCTCTCATCAGGAACACTTCCCAAATGTTCAGAATCTGCTTTGACAGTTTGGCTTTGCATATCAGAAGAATAGAACTGCAAGCAGCATTGAGATCTTAGGATAAAATTAGGGACTTTTCTCCAAATTAGTGTCTCATAAAATTTGCCAAATGTTAGACACAAACTGTCTGCAAGATGCATTCAGTCTTGAGAAACTTCTAAATATTCAAGCAGTTTTTCTTGGGAAATAAGAAAGATCTGAGATTAGTTAGTTGAGGAAGACAGTTTTTTCTCTATTCAGCTAATTGCACACAAAATTTTACATGAAGCAAATTAGGAATCGTCTGTTATCAGTTTGATTCCTACTACATTATATGAACCGCTGTTGATGAGTTTGCCCAAGGCTAAATTTCTTGCCAAGTTCAAATGGAAGTATATAAGGTCAAGGATCTTCCTGTTACATAATATTCTGTAAGTGCCTGCAGTATTTACTATCTAGATTCTTCATTATTTCTAACCAAGAAAGGCAGAGTGCACTAAATGTGAAGGAGATCAATGGTATTACATTTACTGCCTATTCAGCACATCTGAGTGATCATCAGTCACATGACAGTACCAACCAACTAAATCTTTCTCTTTTACACCCCTGCTTTATTGAAATATTATTATTGACATACAACATATTAAATTTAACTATACAATGTGATTATTTGATACACATATATATATTTCAAAGTATGCATCACAATAAGGTTATTTAACATTTCCATCCTATCACATGATCACATCCTTATCTCATGATTTGTGTGTGTGTGTGTGTGTGTGTGTGTGTGTGTGTGGTGTCAACTTTTTTTTTTTTTTCTTATTTATTTGACAGAGAGATCACAAGCAGGCAGAGAGGCAGGCAGAGAGAGAGAGAGGGAAGCAGGCTCCCTGCTGAGCAGAGAGCCTGATGCGGGACTCGATCCCAGGACCCTGAGATCATGACCTGAGCCGAAGGCAGCGGCTTAACCCACTGACCCACCCAGGTGCCCCTGTGGTGTAAACTTTTAAAATCTACTCTCCCAACAAGTTTCAGGTATGAAAAAACAATATTGCTTCTTATACTTCCCATATTGTATATTAGATTCCCAAAACTTATTCATCTTGTATCTGGGAGTTTGTACCCTTTGACCAATATTTCTCTGTTTCCCTCACCCCAGTCCGTGGCAACCACCATTCTACTCTCTATTTCCAGGAATTCAGCTTTTTCATATTCCACATAAAAGTGAAAACATAAGTATTTGTTTTTCTCTACCTGACTTATTTCACTTAGCATTATGCCCTCAAGGTCCACCCATGTTGTCTCAAAAGACAGGATCTCCTTTTTATGGCTGAATAATATTCCATTACCTATATGTACCACATTTTCTTATCTATTCATCTGCTGATGGACACTTCGGTTGTTTCCATGTCTTGGCTATTGTGAATAATACTGCAATGAACAGGGCGGTGCAGTTTTCTATCTCTTCAAGATAGTGTTTTGATTTCCTTCAAATATATACCAAGAACTAGAATTGCTAGGTCCTGTGATAGCTCTGTTTTTAATTTTCTGAGGAAACTCCATACTATTTTCCATAATGGCTGCACAAATTTACATCTCCACCAATTGTGCACAAGAGTTCTCTCTTCTCCACAGCCTTGTCAAGACTTGTTACTTGACTTTTTGTTAATAGCTATTCTAACAGTTGTGAGATGCTAGGTCATTGTGATTTCAATTTGCATTTCTCTGATGATTAGTGATGTTGAACATCTTTTCATGTATCAGTTGCCCATGAATTATGTCTTCTTTGAAAAAACATCTATTCAGATCCTCTGACCATTTTTTAATCAGATGGGGTTATGTGGGTTTTTGTTTTTGCTTTGGGCTTTTGGGTTTGTTTGTTTTTTTTCTATTGAGTTTTATGAATTCCTTACGTATTTTGGATACTAACTTATCAGATAGATGGTTTGCAAAGGTTTTCTCACATTCTGTAGGTTACCTTATTTTACAGATTGTTTCTTTTAATAAAAGCAGAGGCATTTTAATTTGATATAGTCTCACTTATTTTTACTTTCCTTGCTTGCACTGCTGGTGTCAAATCCAAAAAGTCCTTTCCAAGACCAATGTCAAGTAGATTATTCCCTGGTTTTCTTCTCGGATTTTTCACATTTAAGTCTTTAATCTATTTCAAATTCATTTTTGTGAGTGGTATAAGATGCGAGGGGTCAACTTAATTCTTCTGCATGTGGTTATCCAGTTTTCCCAATACCACTTATTGTAGAGACTATCCTTCCCTCATTGAGTCTTCTTGGCTCCTTTGTTAAAAATTAGTATCTGTACATGCAAGAGTTTATTTCTGGGCTGTCCATTCAGTTCTACTGGTCTATATGTCTATGTTTATGCCATGCCATAAAAATGTCATTGGAATTTTAAAGGGGATTACATTAAATCCATAGACGGCTTTGGAGTAGTATGGAAGTTTTAACAATATTAAGTTCTGACTCATGAAAATGGAATGGCTTTTCATTTATTTCTGTCTGCATCAATTTCTTTCCTCCATATCTTGTAACTTTCAGGGTACAGATCTTTTACCTCCTGGGTTAAATTTATGCCTAAGTGTGTTATTTTTTAATGCTATTGTACATGAGAGTGTTTTCTTTATTTCTTTTTTCAGAGAGTTCCTTGTTAGTGTACAGAAATGCAACTGATTTGGGGATATTAGTTTTATACCCGGCAACTTTACTGAATTTGTTGATTAGTTCTAATAAATTTTGGTGCAGTCTTTAGGTTCTTTCTATATAAGATTTTGTCATATGCAAATAAAGTTTTACTTCTTCCTTTCTGATTTGGATGTCTTTTTTCCTTTTTCTTGCTTGATTGCTCTGTCTAGGATTTCCAGTAGTATTAAATAGAGGAGTGCTAAGAGTAGGCACCCTTGTCATGTTGCTGATCTTAGTAAGAAAGCTTTCAGACTTTCACTGTTGAGTATGATGTTTGTTATGGTTTTCTAATATATGGCTTTTATTATGTTGATGTAAATTTCTCTTATATACAATATACTAGGAGTTTTTATCTTGAATGGATGTTGAATTTCGTCAACTCCATTTACTGCATCTATTGAGGTGATCATAGGATTTTTATCTTTCATTCTATTAATGTGGTATATCACATTTACTAATTTGCATAAATTGACTCATTCTTGCACCTTGGGGATAAATCCGCCTTGATCATGGAGTGTGATCCTTTTAATGTACAGCTGAATTTTGCTTACTAGTATTTTGTGCAGAACTTTTGCATTTACATTCACCATGGATATTGACCTATAATTTTCTTTTCTTGTAGTGTTCTTATCAGTCTTTGGTATCAAGGTAATGCTGGCCTCAAAAGATGAATTTGGGAATATTCCTTCCTCTTTTTTTTTTTTTTGAAGAATTGAGAAGAATCGGCATTAATTCTTCTTTCAATACTTGGTAGAATTAACCTTGAAAACCCTTTGGTCCTGGGCTTTTCTTGGTTGGAAGGTTTTTGATTACTGATTCAATCTCTTCACTCATTATTAGTCTGTTCAAATTTTCTATTTCTTTATGATTCAGTCTTGGTAGGTTGAATGTTTCTAAGAATTATCCATCTCTTCTAGGTTATCGAATTTGTGTACAATTGTCCATAGTGGTCTCTTACAATCCTTTGTATTTCTGTGCTCTCAGTTGTAAAGTTTCCTCTTCATTTCTCATTTTATTTATTTACATCTTCTTTTTTTGTTAGTCTAAGAATTTATCAATTTTATCTTTTGTAGAAACCAGCTCTTATCTTTATTGATCTTTCTACTGTTTTTCTGATCTTTATTTCAATTACTTCTGCTCTGATTTCTGTTCTTTCTTTCCTTCTGCTAACTCTGGACTTAGTTTGTTCTACTTTTCTATCTCCCTGTGGTGTAAAGTTTGAGTGTTTATTTGTGATCTTTCTTCTTTCTTAATTTAGGCATTTATCACTATAAACTTCCTCTTCTCTGTCTGAAATAAATAAATAAAATCTTAAAAAAATAAACTTCCTCTTATACCTGCTTTTCCTGCATCCCATGTGTTTTGACATATTGTGTTTCCATTTTTGTTGTTTTCAAGAAAATTTTTCATTTCTCTTTTGATTTCTTCTTTGACCTATTGGTTGTTTAGGAATGTGTTGTTTCATCTCCATTTATTTGTGAATGTTCCAGTTTTCCTCCTATTACTGATTTCTAGTTCAATACCATTGAATTCAGAAAATATACTTGGTATGCTTTTAGTCTTCTTATATTTGCTAAGGCTTGTTTGTGACTTAATATATGATCTATCCTGCAGAATGTTCCCTGTACCCTTGAGAAGAATGTGTATTCTGAATTTGTTGGGTGGAATATTATGCATATGACTGTCAGGTTCATTTGGTCTAAGGTATAGTTCAAGTTCAGTGTTTCCTTATTGATTTTCTGTGCAGATATAACATCCATTGAAGTCCCCTAGTATTATTGTATTATTGTCTATATCTCCCTTCAAATCTGTTAGTACTTGCTTAATATATTTAGGTACTCCAATGTTGGGTGCATATATATTTATAATTGTTACATATTCTTTTGATGGTTGATCTCTTTATCATTATATAATGACTTTCTTTGTCTCTTGTTAATATTTTGTTTTGTTTTATTTGTTTTCTAAAGATTTTATTTATTTATTTGACACAGAGAGAGAGACAGAGAGAGAGAGAGAGAGAGAAAGAGGACAAGCAGGGGGAGCAGAGGGAGCAGAGGGAGAGGAGGAAGGCTCCCAGCTGAAAAGGGAGCCTGATGTTGGGCTCAATTCCAGGACCCTGAGATCATGACCTGAGCTGAAGGCAGATGCTTAACCAACTGAGCCACCCAGGCACCCATCCTGTTAATATTTTGACTTTAAGATTATTTTATCTGATATAAATACAGCTGTCCCTGCTCTCTTTTCTTTTCCATTTTCACAGAATATCTTTTTCCATCCTTTCACTTTGAGTCTATAAAAGTGAGTCTATAAAGTGAGTCTCTTATAGGTAGCATATAATTGGGGTTTGTTTTTAATCCATTTAGCCACTCTATGCCTTTTGATTGGAAAATTTACTCCATTTACATATGACATAATTATTGACAGTTATGGACTTACTATTGCTATTTTGTTTATAGTTTTCTGGCTGTATTGTAATTCCTTTGTCCCTTTGTTCTCTTGCTCTCTTCCTTTATGATTTGATGACTCGCTGTGCTTAGATTCCTTTATTTTTCATATATCTACTGTAGGTTTTTGCTTTGTGGTTACCATGAGGTTTACCTAAAACACTCCATAGAATGTCATTTTACAGTGACTTTACATACTTAACAACTTAACAACTTTACATACAAAAATTTTACTCTTTTATCCTTCCCCATAACTTATGTTATGTCATAACTTCCCTCTCTGTATATTTTTGTGTCCATTAACAAATTATTGTAGCTATACTTATTTAATACTTTTCTCCTTTAAGCTTTTATACTAGAGTTCTATGATTAACATATAACATTACAGTATTATAATTTTTTGAGCCCATCCATTGACTTTTTTATCTTAGTCATTGTATTTTTCAGTTCTAACACTTGAATCTGGTTCTTCTTTACATCTTTTACTTTTTTGCTGAGATTTCCTGGTCTTTCTTTTGTTTCATGTGTGTCCATAATTGCTCATTGAGGTATTTTTATAACTGCTTTGAAATCCTAGTTGAATAATTCCAACATCTGTATCATCTTGTTCTAAAAATTTGTTGATTATCTTTTCTCACTCAAATAGAGATTTACCTTGAATGGTATAAGTGATTTTAAAAAAATTTTATCTTGGACATTTTGGTTATTGTTATCATGTCCTGGATTTTACTTAGATCTTTAACTAAAAGAGACTCTCCTATGCCTGGAGTGAAGGAAGGGCACTGGCTTCAGTATTGGAATATTTTTAATCTGATAACATACTTATCAGTATGTTTTATATTTTCATGTGTTCTTATCACTCGTTAAGCATTTTTAATCTTCTATTTGATGAAGTTTCAGCATTTCTTATAAAGCACGTCTTGTGATGAACTCCCTCAGCTTTTATTTATTTGTCAAAATCCTTATCTTTCCACTCCTAAATGACAAGTTTTCTGAGTGAAGTTTTTTGATGGGCAGTTTTTTTTCTTACAGCACTTTCAGTATATCATCCTATTCTCTCCTGGCCTGTAAGTTTCTGCTGAGTTGTCTGCTGATAGTTTTACATGGTTTCCCTTACATAAGAGAAATTTTATTTCACATCCTGCTTTTTAAATTTTCTTTTTTGTCTCTGATTTTAGACAGTTTTATTATAATCTTGAAGAAGATCTTTGGGAATTAAATTTTGAGGATGACATATTAGCTTCTTGAACTTATCGAGAAGTATCTAAAATCTCTCCCCAGATTTGGGAAATTTTCAGCCTTTTTTTTTTTTTTAATTTATTAGTTAGAGAGAGAGAGAGAGCACAGGCAGACAGAGAGGCAGGCAGAGGCAGAGGGAGAAGCAGGCTCCCTGCCGAGCAAGGACCCCGATGTGGGACTCGATCCCAGGACACTGGGATCATGACCTGAGCCGAAGGCAGCCGCTTAACCAACTGAGCCACCCAGGCGTCCCCAGCCATTATTTTTTTAAAGCTTTCTGCTCTTCTGTCTTCTTTCCTTCAGGGACTTCAATAATATATAAATTGTTTATTTTAATGATATTGCACAATTCACATAGGCTTTTTCATTCTCTTTCTCTTTGTTTCTCCGATTATATGATTTCAAATTGCCTCTTTCAGTTCTATTTTTTTCCCCCTGCTTTGTCAAGTCTATTGTTGAAGAGTTCTACTAAATTCTTCAGTTCAGTCCTTGTAGTCTTCAAGTCTAGGATTTCTGCTTGATTTTTTTTAATGGTTTCTTTTATTTAGACATTGTTATATCTTAATTTCATTTAGTTCTGTGTTTTCTTGTAGTTTATTGAGTTTCTCTGAGAGGATTATTCTAAATTCTTTGTTACACAGTTTATTATTTATTTATTTATTTATTTGACAGACAGAGATCACATGTAGGCAGAGAGGCAGGCAGAGATGGGGATGGGGGAGGGAGACAGGTTTCCTGCTAAGCAGAGAGCCCGATGCAGGGCTCGATCCCAGGACCCTGAGATCATGACCTGAGCCAAAGGCAGAGGCTTAACCCACTGAGCCACCCAGGTGCCCCTATTATGCAGTTAGAGACCTTCATCTCTTTGGGGTCAGTCACTGGAATTTTCTTAGTTTTCTCTTGTGGTGTTACGTTTCCTGGGTTATTTATTATCTCTGTGGCTTTACATTTGTATGTACACATTTGTGGACATAAGCTCCTCTTCCAGTCCTTAGGAGATGTCTTCACAAACAAAGCTTTTCACCAGTCAGCTTATCCAGATTCTGAGAGGGCAGTCTAATGGTGTCCACAGACATGCTTACAATGGGAGTTCTTAGGCAGCTTTCTGATGAGGTGGTCAAAATCCTGGGATAGCAGTAGTCATCCTGGTGTTGGGACTCCACCAGAATCCTGGGTTCACAATTGCCCTGCTGGAGCCTGCATTCATGGGCACTGATTGGGATCCTGAAGCCACAGGAACCACCTAGAATCAGAAGAGAGGTCCAGTGCTGGGGTGAACTAGGAACATGGCTTACAGGGTCTTGCAGGTACTGGTGCTATGGGAATCAGCTGGTAGTGAAGTAGGCTGGGAACCTGGGGTCACTGGATCTGTCTGGGTCTGTAGAAGCTGGAAGATACTGGAGTGGATTGGGAGGCCGTGTTCACAGGAGTCCTCCAGGAGCCTGGAGCCGAGGAAGCTGCCTAGAGCTGTGGAAGCCACCTACGGAAACTAAACTGTCCAGGTTATTGGCACTGGCCAGTGCCCATACAGGCCAGGAACCTGGGTTCACAGGGGCCCTCTGAGAGCCCAGAACCAAAGAAGACACCAGGTGCCTTGGCAGATGCCTGGGGTTGCCAGAGCCAGAAGTTCTGGGGGTGAACTAAGGACCTACATTCATGGGCCTCCCTCTCCAGGAAACTAGTACTAACAATGGAGCCTGGGGCCACAGGAGACACCTGGGTTTGCTGGAGCTGGTAGATGCCAGATTGAGATGTGGCTCTGAGTTCACAGGAGCCTACTGACAGCCTGTTGCCACAGGAGCCAAAGGCAACAGAATGACTCTAGAGCCCAGATTCCTAGGGGTCTGCCAGAAGCTGGTGCCACCAACACTGCCCAGTACTGCTGGAGCTGACAGGCACAGGATGAGCCAGGAGTCTGGGTTCATGCAACTTGCTACATCTGCAGGAGCTACCTGGGGCTGCTGGAGTTGACAGGTTCAGGTGAAACAAAGGACTGGTACAAACGATGCCATCTGGGGCCATTGGAGCTGCCTGGGGCCAAAAGATCTAATGGACAACAGTGGTGTTGATGGAGGTAGCAAGCACCAGGATGAGCAGGAGTCTGGGTTCATGAGAACCCACAGGGAGTCATCTAGGGTTGTAGGAATTGGCCTGCTGCTAGGGCTGGCTGGATTTGGAGTCCATCATGAAACATGGTACATTTTACTGTCCTCTACGGGAAAGATGTCTCTCTCTCTGCCCAGGATAGGGTAATGGGGGTAGTGTGAATCTATTTTCTCCTACCCTCCTTAACCTGTCCTTTCCTATTTCTGTGCTTCACCCAGGTGCTATAACCCTTCACTTGGAATCCTTGGCTCTTGTGAAGATAATTTTATGCACAGATACTTGTTCAAACTGATGTTTCTGTTGGAGGATGGGGGAGGTTGAGGGGTAGAAATTCATATGGCACCATTTTGCTGATGTCACTCCAACCAACTAAATCTTTCCAACAATATACAGTCCTACTAATACAAATAAAGCTATAGAGTAGATGCTTTTTTTGTTTCTTTCCCCAAAAGTAAAGATGGTTCAAATCTCAGCTTTGCCTCATATTGGCTGCTGGTCTTTGGATACCACTATGGTCTGTCTCAATTTCACTATGTGCAAAATAGGTGTCTGAATAGATGACCTTGGGTTCCCCTCATCTCCACAGATCTCACAACCAGCTCTTATTTGGCAAGAGCTTTGCTTTCTATTTATAGAGAAAGTAAGGAGCTATATTAGAGAATTACAGTGTGGACTGGAAGGAAGAGTTTGAGGTCAACCAAAGAGGGTGTGTGATTTAGACTGGAGGCCACAGAGGAGATAAGAGACATAAATTACAACTTTTCTTTATGGATTAACATAACCTTGTGATCTTTCTCTGTAATGTGGGATTTTATGTTAAAGAGCTTTTAAATCTGACTTCTGTCACGGAGACTAGAGGAAACAAAGCTAAAACAAATTTTTGTAAGAATAGGCATAGGGGCAATAGACAAAAGAAAAGTCCAAACAAGAAATTTAAAAAAATATATTTTGTCAAATCACTATGTTGTACACCTGAAATTAATGTAAGATTGTGTGTCAATTACCCTTCAACTAAGGGCACATGGGCGGCTGTCAGTTAAGTGTCTACCTTCAGCTCAGGTCATGATCCCAGGATCCTGGGATCAACCCCTCCTTAGTCTCCCAATCTCACATGTTCTTCTACCTCTCCCTCTGTGATCTCTCTTCCTCTTGCCCTGTCTCAAATATATATGTATGTATGTAAACACATACATACATATATATGTATGTATGTAAACACATACATACATATATATGTATATATGTAAACACATATATACATATATATTTCAACTAAAACTTCTTTAAATTTTTTTTAAATTTTTCATTTCTCTTCAAATAAAAACTACAATATAATTAGAGTATGTGTAGCCTGGAAGGCTTCCTGAAGCTTGAAACAAAATGCCACTAAATTCTTTTTCCTAATCTATTGTTAATTAAAGTAGATGACCTCTGTCACAAAGTGTTTCTTTCTTCCGTATCCCAGCATTGTGCCTAAACTCACCAGTCCTGACAATGTAACTTCAGGAATGGGAGATATTTAGTTTGTATCTCTAGAATAACAATGTAGCAAATAAGGAATTAGACTTTTGAGAGTTCTTCATATGGGGATTCTGAGTCCACAATGTAAGTATTAAATCAAGGATAGAATCATAAAATAATCGATTTGTGGTGACAATCCTAAAGCATCTTTGCAGATTCACTGTTGCTTTTAAATTGGGAGTCTGTCTTAATCCTCAGTAAATTGGAGGTGATTCCTTTTGGTTCAGAATCTCCAGATCAGATATGAGAATAATTGTAAAACCTGGTAGACCCTAAGATAGTGCAGTTTGTTAAATAAATCATTCACATGTAGGTTCAGAACAATATTAATCGAGTTACCTGATGACTAAAATGATGACATCTGTTTTGATTGCTGGGCACCCTCAAAAGTGAACTCATTAGCTCTCTTGATGGTATAAGTGGTAAATAAATAAAAGATGAGATACTGCATTTACAATATGCCTGCAATGGGTCAGTCATTATGTGAAATGATTTGTCTACATTGCCATTTAAGTCTTGTATTACCCTTTAAGATACAATTATTCTATTTACATGGAAGTAAATTTGTCCAAAGTCACATTGGAAAGAAGTGGAGCAGGATTGGGACATGAGATCAGGTTTCTCTGGTGCAGTCAGCACTCTTAGCTTTTGCTGGAAGACCCTATGAGGTCTAATTTCTAGAAATAAAAGCTTATTCATTTTACTACTAAATTAATTATCTTCAGGTGAACTAGTTACTACCCTCTGCCTTTTCTTGGCCTAAAAAGGATACAAACAGGTTCTTCTCTCTTCATAGGCATGCTCCAATGCTCAATTAATGTTTCTGAGTTGCTCCGAAGCCTTCTTTAGGTATTAATGGAAATTATATTTTTTATAAATACAATAGATATTTTGAGGGTCCTTTTCGCTTTCAAGAAGAAAGCTATTATTTATTTATTATTTATTATTTAACTATTTAAAATTGAAGTTTAAGTCCACTTACAATTCAATATGCTATTCTTAGATGTATCTCCAAGATCAGTATCACTTGGATCCAGAATTTTATCTGGAGGTAAGTAGTGAACTTAGTACTTTACAAAATGCTATGAAAATTGAAAATATAACCATAAATTTTAGCAACCTCAACCTATTCTGTCAGTGTTTGTGTGGTTCCAGATGCTCATTAATGCACTCAAGGATGTGCTTACAGGTTTTCCTGATTTTAACCCTTATTTTCACTGGCCTTTGAGCATGTTAATGTTACAGGAAAGCTTACAGGATAATACTTAATAACTATTCCATAATTTTGTTAATCTGGAAATCTCAGTGCATGTAATCTAATTCTTTAAGATTTTATTTATTTATTTGATGGAGGGATCACAAGTAGGCAGAGAGGCAGGCACAGACAGAGGGGGAAGCAGGCTCCCCACTGAGCAGAGAGCCCGACGTGTGTCTCAATTCCAGAATCCGGAGATCATGACCTGAGCTGAAGGCAGTCGCTCAACCAACTGAGCCTCCCAGGCACCGAACACAGGTCATTCTTAAACAGGTTTACTAAATTCACTTGTGAATAGCATGTTATTTAAGACACTACGTCATAATCTGTGTGGTTTTCCTATGACACAGGTTGCAATAATTCACATTGCAACATGAAAAATCAAGACTTTCAGAGAGCAGCTAAAACTCCTAATGCAACCAAGCTAGTAAGTGATGAAATCATAATTTTTTTTAAATGGGACTTTCTGAATATGAGATACTTTATTTCAACTAAAATAGGCTTCCTTCATATCACAACATACTTAGATCTGTGCAGGTTTGAAGAAAGTCAGTATAGTTATTTTCCTTTCCAAGCACCAGTTCCTCCCTGAATTAAAATAACTACTGGATCTCAGTCACAACACTATAATAATTGCTTCTTTTTCAAACTCTGACAGGAGAATATCCAACTATTGTGATTCTAGAAACATATAACATCACATGTAAGAAACTGAGTTTTAGTCAGAAGACGATGTCAAGTAAATGGTCCTTACATCAAACATCATTATAAAATTATGAAGACTTCTTTTATATAAGCCAGTGTTTCCTTTGGTATATAATATTTCTACTTTCCCAAAACCTGTATCAGAAAACTCTGATGATGTCTAATCATTTTCAAAGTCCCTCACATAGAAATACTAAGGAGATGGTATTTTGCTTTAAACTCATCCTTGGGAATCCACAGGATACTCTAGCTAAAATTTGGGAAATGAAAATTCAGTCATATGCCATGTTTGAGGTGTGTTAAATTCAGACAAACTCAGAGCTTTTACTCTAATAACAGAAAATATTTATCATTTTAATTTTGACAGGCTTATTCCCCCAACTATTATATTTACTTCCAGTAATTTTTTAAAGACTAAATTGTGTTTTAAAGTAATTTTTAGGGGGCACCTTGGCGGCTCAGTTGGCTAAGCATCTGACTCTTGATTTTAGCTTTGGTCATGATCTCAGGTTAGTAAGTTTGGGCCTCCCATGGGCCTCTGAACTAAGCATGGAAACTGCTTGGGATTCTCTCTCTCTCTCTCTCTGCCCCTCCATACTCCCATTCATTCTTGCATACACTCTCTCTAAAAATATTTTTAAAAATTTTAAAATTTAAAAAAGTAAAACAAAATGATTATTAGGGGCAGGTTTTATAATGACATGTAAATCACTTCAAAATACTGATACAAAGAACTGCCAAGAAATCAATACTTTAAATATATTTTGAGTTTAAGTTATTTCTCCTTGAAACATGATTAGAAATGTCCATTTCTCATGAGCAGAAATGTCAGTTAATCCCTGTTTTGTTTACTTGCTTCACAAATCAGATTGTTTGCAAAGCCCTACGAGATAAGATATTCAAAGTCTAACATGTTAATATTCCACTAGTCTAGAGACCAACTACCTAGTAACTCAAACATCCAAAACCCAAAAAACAGAAAGAACCCAGACCAGCTAAACTATAAAACACTCATTTTATAGTGTTTATAGTGCAAATACTCATTTACTTAATTAAGGAGGTTCTCATCTGGAACACACTCAGTACCCTTGTTCCTATTTTAGATATAATTTTACTGTACTCAATAACTGATCTACCAACTCAATGAGATGGAGGCAAGTAATTTTAAAAAGAAAGATGGATGGGTGGGGCCCAGGTGGCTCGGTCAGTTAAGCATCTGCCTTTGGCTCAGGTCATGATCTCAGGGTCGTGGGATTGAGCCCACATTGGGCTCTTTGTTTCACAGGGAGCATACTTCTCCCTCTCCCTCTGCCTGCCACTCCCCTGCTTGTGCTCCCTCCTTGTCAAATAAATAAATAAAATCTTAAAAAAAAAGAAAAGAAGAAGCTAATAGAGGTAGGGAGGTGCTACTTCTTTGTTATCTCTTTTATTGCTACTCATGTAATTGTAGTCAGAGTCATAGAGTGCAATGGTTGCCAGATATTGCTATCATGGCAGGAGGCCTTGGTACCAGTGTGGTGCCAGGGAAGGGGGAAGAGGTAAATAGCATGGACTGGGCAGTCAGGTGGGCACTGGGGCTCATAGGGCTAAAGAAGGGAAGTAGGCAAGAGAGGGCTGAAATAGAGAGCACAGACGAAACAATGGAAGTCAACTCATAAATTCATAATTTTCTTTTTCCTTAGGATGCATGTGTGTACGTGTGTCTGTGTGACAGAGAACAAAAACTTACTAGAGTTCAACAATTCATAGATAAGTCCACAAAAGAGCCTTTTATGCCCTCATGATGATTTTTTTTAAAGATTTTATTTATTTATTTGACAGAGAGAGAGATCACAAGTAGGCAGAGAGGCAGGCAGAGTGAGAGGAGGAAGCAGGCTTCCCGCTGAGGTGAGAGAGCCCAATGCGGGGCTCAATCCCAGAACCCTGGGATCATGACCTGAGCCGAAGGCAGAGGCTTTAACCCACTGAGCCACCCAGGTGTCCCCTCATGATGATTTTTTAAGTCAAGGCTGAAGTACCCAACATCCTGATCTTAAACTGAAAGAGGGGCATGCAGACATTGTATTCATCTTTCCCTTTCTTCATTTCTACACAGATACTATCAACATGAGGTCCTGTCCCTTACGATAAGCCAGTAATCAGACTTTGGCTTTTTCTCTTTAAAAAATAGAAAAAAGCTTTTTTTGTGGATGGAGAAATATTAGGAAGCTGACACAAGAAAAAAGAAAATATGAGACCTTAAGTTTCTTTTTAAGTCAAAACCAATTATTTGGTATTAAAAACTATAGCTTTTACTAATGATGTCTGGAGTATCCTGAGCATTAAAAAATACATCATACATATGATATATATTTATATGATATAAATCTGTCATCTATATGCATGTATATACAAATAAATACACACACATATATAAAAACCCACATATATACATATATCCCTGCACTTTTTGTATTGGTGGAATGCGATCAATCCTTCTGTTGATAACCTAGAAAAGCTGGCATGAATATACATGCTTAGATGTATGGAGTTAGTGAGCAGGTATGATAACAAAGAATTAAAGACAGTCTTTAGTAAAAAATAGTCAAGACATTTAAATACATAAATATTCAGGAAGGAATAATTGAGGCATTCTAAAATAGAAAACATGGTGAAAAGTATTGGTGAAAAGTATTCCTATACTGAATGTCAAGATTTGTTATAAAGCTACAGTAACAAGAAATCACATTTTTTTGCTATTTTGCAGGGGGTGGGGAGCATGCACACACAAGCCAGGGAAGGGGCAGAGAGAGAGACAGACAGAAAATTTGAAGCAGGCTCTATGCTCAGTGCAGAGCCCAACTCAAGGCTCAGTCCACGACCCTGAGATCATGACCTGAGCTGAAATCAAGACTTGGAGGTTTAACTGCCTGAGGCCAAAATCATGGTTTTTGTGGAAGAATCAATAAATAGGTAATCAGAATCCAATATGGAATCCAGAAACACATGTACACCTGTAATGAATAGTTGGTGTAGACAAAGATGTCACTGCATAGTAGCAGTAAAAGATACATGTATTGTAGTCAATAGATAATACTTGATTTATTGAATATCCACATAGAAAAAAGAAATTTGACTAGTACCTTATACTGTATACACACTATATTGATACTATTTATAAGTCCAGAGGCATTAAAGATTGAAGTCTGACAGATGAAACAATAAAACAAAAGATAACATAAAAGAGTATCTTTGATGGTATCTGGGTTGGAAAAGACTTTTTAGGATGTAAAAGTAATTACTTATAAAGAAAAAGACTGATAAATATGACCACATTAAAATTACAAAGTTCTTTTCATATAAAACACTATCAAGAGAAAATGCTATTCATCAGGTGGGAAAGTAAACATATGAAAAGAGAAACAACTTTATTAATTACCAGAAAAATGCTATTTAAAATCACAATGAGATACTAGTTTTCACCCACCAGGAAAGATAAAAATAAAAGGACTGGCAATACAGAAAATATGGCACAACGGGAATCCTCACACAGATGCTAATGAGTATGTAACTTGGTACGACCATTTTAGACAATGCTCAGGCACTGTTTACCAAAACTGAAAATACATACACCCTATAACCCAGCAATTTTATACCTACGTACATACCCAGTTCAAAAGCAAACACATTTCAGGACACAGGTGCGAGACTGTTCATAGCATACTATTCATAAAAAGAAAAATAAATATCCCTAAGCAACAGAAAGGAGATAATACTTATGTTATCCAATGAAGTACTAAAAAGCAATGGTGATGAACCATCTACAGAAATAGCATGGATGAATCCCCAAAACACACAGTGAGAGAAACCATATATAAAAGAGTACATATGGGGGCGCCTGAGTGGCTCAGTGGGTTAACAGCCTCTGCCTTCAGCTCAGGTCATGATCCCAGGGTCCTGGGATTGAGTCCCACATCGGGCTCTCTGCTCCGCGGGGAGCTTGCTTCCTCCTCTCTCTCTGCCTGCCTCTCTGCCTACTTGTGATCTCTGTCTGTCAAATGAATAAATAAAATCTTTAAAAAAATAAAAAAATTAAAATATAAATTAAAAAAAGAGTACAAAAAAAAAAGAGTACATATGTATGATTCCATTGATTTAAAATCTTTAAAGAAAGTAAAAACTAAATTATCATGTTTTTAGTGATTCATACTGCATGGTTTAACTTTAAATAAATACAAGGAAATGATTACCATTAAAGTTAGGAAACTGGTGACTTTTGGGGAGAAGGGGGCATATGGGTGGGAAAGGGCACAGTGGTTACTTCTGGTTGTTGTCAGTGTTTTATTTCTTGACCTAAATGATAAAAAATTATTTGGTTTTAAATTTTTAACTTGTGTACATTTCTCTATTTTATTTAACAATAAAAAATATCAAAATAGCTCAAACTTCAGGGTTCATAATAATACATGGATTATTACTATTGCCAAAAATACAAATGTGTTGCATTGTATCCTATTATATATACTAATAATCCTATAGATATAATATTTTTTAATTCCTAAAGACTGTAAATGAGCAAATACATTCACAACCAGTGTCTCATTACATCCATCCCCTCCCTCCTTTTTCAAGGGCTTTGTTTCTTTCTTTCCTGCATCATCATCTTTCCTTCTCCAGAGGGCCATTCCCCTCAAAATCTAAACATGTCCCATACCCATTTTATTTAATTTAAAAAATACAATGAAACTCCCCTGTCCTTATGTCTCCCATCCAAGTACTAACCAGCCCGACCCTGCTTAACTTCCGAGATCAGATGAGATAGGGTGCATTCAGGGTGGTATGGCTGTAGACTCCCCTGTCCTTATGTCACACCCATCACCTTTTGTTTTCTGTTTCACTTAAAAGCAAAATTCCAAAAAGGTTGTCCAGACTTAGTCTCCACTTACCCCATTCTCTCCTGAACATTCCAGGAAGGCTTTAATCACTACTCCACCAAAAGTCCTCTTGTCAATTCAACAAAGACCTCCATATTGTTAAATACAGCTTCTCAGTTTTCAGTCATTTCTTGTTCAACCTAGTGATTGAATTAGATGTAGCTGTTTGATCACACCTTCTTCCTTGAAATACTTCTTCACTTGGCCTCTCAGAAACCATCCTCTTGATTCTCCTATTTAATGGGACTCATTCACACCCTTCTCAGAGTCTTTTGGATTGTCCTCATCTTCTGAAACTTTGTATATGCTCACACTAGCAAGTAAATTCTACAAAAAGAGAAACCTTATCTTTTTTATTCATTGCTATATTTCTAAAACTAAGATACATGGCATATAGTATGCATTAAATAAATTTTTGGTGAATGAATGGGTAGACCACAGTACCAATCATTATGCTAATGTCTTCAGTCCCTTATCATTTCTTTAGATTAGATTAATCAGTGATCATTTACTGTAATAGGTCATGACCATCTAATGCTTTGTGCTTTGATTTAGTTTTAGTTATAATAAGCTTGGTGTCCATTGTGTTGCAACTCTGGACCAAGAAATTGTCCTCTTTTGTTAATCTAATCTTCAACTGCCTTGTCCCATTAAGAATTATAATTTCTATTTTAATCTCAGTATACATTATACTCTCATGATGAATCAAAGTCAAAATTCAAAGAACTGCTTGAATAATAAGTTTAAATGTTACATCATTTTATGACCTCCCACTTTCACCATTTATCCCATGTTTTTCACTGCCTTTACATGGTTTTTTTTCATTGCCTTTAAAGTCTCCCTCCACACCAGAGAACATTTACTACCGGTAATTGGGTTTGGTCCTATTTCTTGACAGAGATCCAAAAAGGAGGGAGAAGAATGAGGAGGAGATTGTTCATTTTGGGAAATTAGCACTTACTTTTCTCATACAAAATTATACCCATTAATTTACCAAACATTTATTGAGAACTTCCAGGGCCCAAGATACTTGCTGAGGGTTACAGAAACAAGGTCTAAAAAAGATTTCCTCTCTTCAGGTACCTCACAGAATAGTAAAAAAAACTTACACTTCTAAAATGAGTCAGAGGTACACTAATTCATTATAGATTGAACAATCTGTTCTATCAGAAAATATTATTCATAACCTGGAAAAGACAAAAGAAATTATTAGGTGTTCTTCCAGTGAAGCACTGAACTGACTTTACTGACTGGGCTATTTTACAACTCTATAACAGGGGTTAAGTTATAGATTTTGTTCAGCAGAGATGAAAATAATTTCTATCTGGTGGAAAATAACGCTACAAGTTTATTTCCCCTTGAGACATTGACTAGTTGCATAATCTACATACCTTATCTTAACATTCCTTTATTAAATCACACATATATCTACAACAGTGGTAAGCTGGAGCCGGTTCAGACTGGCTCTTGAGAACCAATTGTTAAGTTTACAGGAATTTTGAAAGCTCATTGATTGCACATTGGTAGTTTAAAATCAGTCATTGTGAGAGCACTTGTTCTACAAAAACTGGAAGACACTACAGATCAGGGCTTTTGCTTGTTTCCTGGAAAACTAGCTGAACAAGTTTTAATGTGTTATGGTTTCCTCATTAGTTGATGAGTTAAATAAAATTAATGATTTAAGTAAAATGTTTGACATATGTTGATTTTATGCCTTTAATTTTCAATTTTTAATTTTTTTATTGTTATTTTTTTATTTTATGCTTTATAACATCCATGGTTTCTAGCCTTTTAAAAAGTATCTTTTAAGATTTGGTGTTAGTTGCCTTCTCAGGAATTATTTAGCCATCATTCCATTATGTAAATGAAGAACTTGGTTTTCACAGTCACTGGAACAAATCCATAGAGTTAGCTCAATGTGGCCTGTTTTAGGATGACAATCTAAAAGGCAATAACTGCAAAAATTCATCTCAAGCAAAGGGAAAGAACAGACAAAATACTATATAATTCTCATACTTGATAAGTACTTGAATGTCTAAATTCACCAACTTGATTACAAAGTAAGTCTCATTTCCTTTTAATGTATGGGTTGATTGGTAGGAAATTACCGATTTCAGTGTATTCCAGATATTTCTGAGGATTCTACTTACTGGTTCAATTGAGACTCTAAAGATGTAAATTCAAATCTTCACTTCTCAGAAAGAAATAACTACTTAAATTTTAAAGAGCTGTGTTGGTCTCTCATACAAACATTCAAAAACTGTCAGTCCAGGCTTAGCCATGATGATTCACTTTTCATTTTTACAGAGCAGTTTTAAAAAATATCACTTTGAAGAACAAAAAAAATTGTGTGGGATAATCAGATATAGGCACTATTATCCTCATTTTACAGATAAAACATGCATGCACACGTGTGCACACACACACACAGAGATCCAGGCCTTCTCTTGGGAAACTTCACACACTATACTGTGCAATTCCAAAGTGAATTGGCTGTGGCATTCTCTACAAAGTGTAGAAAACAGATTAGAGACCACTTCAAATTAATAGAAAAGAGTTTTATAGCACAGAGTTTAAAAACATGCAAACAGTATATATACAAGCATCATAATCAAAGGACCAAGAGTGAAGCTAAAGTTAGGTCCTTAAATTGCTTTATTTTCCACACGTATTCAGCTAACAACCCATAATGGCCAAATTTGGCAAACAGAGAAAACACTGGGTGATTCAAGATGCTTAAGGTCATGTGTTTGGATTTTTAATTTGCAGATTTGCCATCAAGCAAGTTCTTAGTTCTTGACAGAAGTAGCAATGTTCTTCAGCCATAGACTAAATTAGGTGCATGTATTTCTTTATAGTTTGGCCATTTGGCAGCAATTCTTTTTTTTTTTTTTTTTTTTTTCTATTATGAGGTTTTGCTCTTGTTTTTACATCACCAGTTAAATTTTGTTTTAAGTCACTATTGTGTTTTTCACAGTTGGATGTTAATTGTGGCTTTTGAAATAACTGGAGCTGAGTCATTTCAAGGCTTTTCATAGAGTAAAAATGCTTTTGGTATCTAAGATAATTATTCAGGGAAGCTCTTGGATGAGGACTTTGCAGTTTAGGATTATACAAAGCTTTTGAGAAAAAGAGAAGGT
This sequence comes from Taxidea taxus jeffersonii, assembly GCA_003697995.1. NCBI lineage: Eukaryota > Metazoa > Chordata > Mammalia > Carnivora > Mustelidae > Taxidea > Taxidea taxus. The sequence continues at coordinate 206,482 of ML103927.1, forward strand.
AAGTTTGGCTAAAACTCTCTTTTTTTGTTTTTCTTTGCACATGGGAAAGACAGTTATAATAATGCCAACTTTGTAGATAGCCCTGAATAAAATAATTGTCATTGGAGTGTCATTTTAATGTATGAATTTGAACATCAAATCACAAAGGCCTCAAAGTAAGACTTTATTTGAGGATAACAATAAAAAAATCCAAGGGGATCTCTGCACTTTTGTCCACTTGGTGAGGTTGAGCTACATTTTCCAGAACTCCCTTCCTCAGGTTTCCAGTTAGGATAGTCCATGAGACAGATTCTCGGGAAACTGAGAAGGAAGAAGAGAAGCAGCGGCCATCTTGTAGTTCAAACATGTTTTTGATTTGCCGACTCATCTCACTGGTGTGAAGTACAGCTGAACCTACAATTGTTCTATTTGCCCCCACCCCCACCCCCATTCTCCTGTTTCTCTGACTCCTGGGGTGTGTGTGTTTAGTTTTGTAAGGAATGGCCTGACTTCTGCAAAATACCCATATCACCACCAACACTAGAGGCAGCAAGGATTGACACGGATTTCAGTCCTTTCTTGTACAGTCTTAACTCATGCGTTTGAGCTTTCCTTTGCCGTTGGTCTAACCAACTTTACATTTATCTTCCCTTTCTCACTGTTTACTCTGAAGACACTGAACTACAGCACCCGATGTGAAGAAAACAGCCTTGCGGATACTGCTTAACCAATTACATCAGGCCAAATCCTAAATGTATATCCTAGTGTTTATGCTTTTCTGGTTGAGCCCTGAATGATACAGTGCTCCTTCAGAAAGAGAGAGGCACTTAAACAGTAGAATAAACGCTAATGCAAGATTTTTAATTGTCAAATTGTCAAAAATACCAGAGGCATGGTCTACCAACAACAGTTGCCCATTTCCCTAGTTGAATCCTACTCCCTCACCTCTCATGTAACAGACAAGCTGAAAAAAAATACACAACACCAGGTGCCCTGAGAGGAATACCAATAGATCCCAGGTGAAGTAAAGGGAGTCTAGAACTAGTTATCCATTCTATACTTGGGCAAACAGAAGGTGTGGATAGAGTCAACCCTGTTAAATATGATAAGATGAAGAGAAAAAGCATAATAACTATGTAAAAATTCAGGTGAAGAAAAACAGAGGAAAGAAACTCAATTACATAAGACAGATAAACAATCCAATATGGAGAAAAGAAGAAAATACTCCACAACATGTTTTTTTTTATATAGAAAAATTTAAAAAGAAAATGAAATCAATGAAATAAAATGAGACATTGCACCAACAGAATGTGATGAATAATGCAGAGCTAAGTCAGTCAAATAAGGACAAAACACTATTCTACTATAAAACTAATATATAAACTAGAAGCACGAAATGACATAGGAATGGCTAAAACCTAACTAGAAGCATGGATGGAAGAAGGTTCAAGATAGTCACCATTGGCAGAAGAAAATAATAGTAGTATGGTTAAATTTAAGAAAGATAACAGACATGATGTAATGGAAAACAATAGAACTTAAGAGTATTTAATGAATACGAAGCTGAGAAGGTAAAATAATAGCAGTATAGAAAATGTACACAATGAGGCAATAGAGTATGTTTTCCAAAAATAAAAGAGCTAAATGTGGAGCTTAAAAGAGCATTTCTAGAAAATGCTGATATAAAATCATCAACACTGGAGCATATCTTGGTGAAGCTAGTGAACTTATAGGATAAATAATTATTCAGATGTACAGACATTAATTTCACAGTATCAACAAAGGTTTTGGATAGGAGGCAGTCCAAAAGGGAATCCATCTGGCAGAAGATTTATTCACAGCAACACTCAAGCCGGGAGATAATAGAATAATACCTACAGGGTTCTGAGGGGAAAGAAAAGCTACCCAATATATTGCTGGGTTTCAAGTATGGCAAACAGATGATAAACAAAAGAAAACATATGACACATTAGGGAATCTGGTACCTCCAGCCTCACATGACCTGGCCTTAGTCTTTAGGTTACTTGCTTAGCCTCTGAGAGGCTTAGTCTCTGATAAGGATATATCTATATGAGAGGCTAAAACACTCCATTTCAGAAATTTATTTACTTTCTGAATTGATTTGTGGATAAGAATTAACTCAGAATGCTAGATCCAAATTCTGCTTTTCTAAGTAGAATTTTAGGAGTCTGAGAATAAAGTCCCACTATGCATTTGGATGGACTGACTTACTAGAATTTCAGTTACGTTCTTAAAATTTAATAAATCTAAAAATGTGGGTTTAGAAAAAGCTTTTACTCAGTATTTTTAATTGAATTCACTGTGAAGGCCCATGGCTATCTAGACAACCAAATCATCAGAACCAGAAGGGTCTAACTATTTTGTTTTTCAACAAAGAGTTCTTAGATACATGAAAACTGTTCAACCTCACTAGCAAAAAATAAATGCAATTTGAATTTTCAGATTTGGAAGTTTAAAATAATAGTTTTCTTGAAGTAGGTCAGGAATTCTCAAATATTCTTGGGAATTTAATTTGGTATAGTATTTCTGGAAATCAATTTGAGAACTGGATTATCTCAAGATCTTTCTAAAAATAAGAATGATTTCCTCCAGGCTCTGCTTTACTTTTATAACATAAATTTTAATGTAATTGTAAGTTAAACTATTAGTTTCAAATGTGGTATACAATGGGTTATGAGAAAACCCAAAAGGTAGATTTTTTTCAAGGAAATATCTAGGAACTTATTGCATAACTCTAAAACTTCTTTGAGCTATCAAGAAGATATAAACAGGTACAAGAATTGGTTAGTTGTGATGATCTGTAAAGAGATTTTTTAGAGAGATCTGATACCATATATAAGTTCTTCACTGATGGCCCCACACAGTCACATACACACTGGTTTAGGGATGGGCAGAAGTCTCCTTTATTCAAGTCTGGAGATTGGGGTGGTCACAGGACCCTGCATGAGTTTGACAATTCCTTTAGAATGTGGGAAGGACAAGTGGGCCAGTATCTGATTTTTGCCAAGCAAGAGAGTGAGCAGATGGACTGCCAACCAGAATGCAGAAGGAAAAGTAGGTTCTATTTTGGGTTTGCATGCTTCCAGGATGGATTTGAACAAAGTATGCACCAGTGTTGACTGTGGACTATACATAGGCCAGCCCAGGGAGAGAGCCAGCCCAGAGCTATTTTGACTTCTTCCCAAGAAGACTACCTAGACACTATCACATGATCTCCCTGATATGAGGAAGTGGAGATGCAACGGGGGTGGGAGTTAAGGTGGTAGGAAAAGTAAAAATGAAACAAGATGGGATAGGGAGGGAGACAAACCAAAAGAGACTCTTAATGTCATAAAACAAACTGAGGGGGGTGGGGGGGAGAGGGGTTGGGAGAGGGTGGTGGGGTTACATTATATGTTTAAATCAAGCTTAAATAAAAAAAAAAAGAAGAAGACTACCTAGATGAGCTGTAGTGCTCCAACTGAGAAGGTCTACATGGAACAGACAATGGAAGAATCAAAGACTGAAGGTGAAACATCTATCAAAGAAATAGAATATGTCAAGATCAGTTGAGATGTAGCTGGAGAATCTTAGTAGGAAAATTTTGAAAACCACATGAGAGATACATATGATAGAAAGGTCAGTTTTTCTGACATATCCATAAAACCAAAAAAATATTCCAATAATACCAAACCAGAACTTTCTTTTTCCATTCTCTCTGTGTATCAAGCCAAATGTCCCTTAAGAATTACTGGCAAATTTGCAACGATGTGGATGGAACTAGAGGGTATTATACTGAGTGAAATAAGTCAATCAGAGAAAGACAATTATCATATGACCTCTCTGATATGAGGAATTTGAGAGGCAGGGCAGGAAACTGTGGGGGGTAGGGAAGGAAAAAAATGAAACAAGGTGGGATCAGGAGGGAGACAAACCATAAGAGACTCTTAATCTCACAAACCAAACTGAGGGTTGCTGGGGGTTGGGGGGGGTAGGGATAGAGTGGTTCAGTTATAGACATTAGGGAGGGTGTGTGCTATGATGAGTGCTGTGAAATATGTAAGCCTGATGATTCACAGACCTGTATGCCTGGGGCAAATAATACAGTATATGTTAATAAAAATAATTTTAAAAAAAGAATTACTGGCAAGTTGGGGAGTAAATGCAAGAAAGAAACTAGACATCCTAGTGTCTGAAACCAGGTAGTGATTCTCTACAGACTACAGTTGGGAGCAGAGATGAGAGAAGTGTACGTTTGAACAAAACTGGATGTGTGATTAATACACCATAATTTCTAATTCAAAGCTATAATTTACACAGGACCATCTATTACTCAAGAGAGACTAGAAAAATCACAGGGCTGTCAGAATTTTATCCAGTAAAAAGGGAAAACATTCCCCTGGAGTAAAAAAATTTAAAGTGACAGTGGGAAATTAAAAATTATAAGCATTTTTCAACTTTTATTAAAGTACGACAAACAGAATATTACCCAAATCATAAGGCATGGCTCAATAAATTTTCACAAAGTGATCACAGCCTTATAATTGGCACCTCTGCCAAGATCCCTCACCAGCATCCTCAAAGCCCCCTCATGCTACCTTTGAATCACTTCTGTCAAATGTAACCAGTAATTGAATTTCAGAGACCATAAATTAGTTTTACCAATTTTTGAACTTCATGTAAGTAAAACCATACAATTTGCTCTATTTTGTGTCCAACTTTATTCACTGAACATTGTTTATAAGATTCTTTCATATTGTTGCAAGTAGTTGCAGTTTTCTTCATTCTCATTTCTATATAGTATTCTTGCGCACAAGGGATTGCATAATATAGCCCATAAGCCAAATCTGGTTTACCACCTGTGTGTGTATGACTTACAAGACAAAAATGTTTTTACAATTTTTAAATATTTTATTTATTTATTTATTTGACAGACAGAGAGAGAGAGAGCACAAGCAGGGGGAGCGACAGGCAGAGGGAGATGGAGAAGCTGGTTCCCTGCTGAGCAGAGAGTCTGTTGTGGGGCCAGAGCCCAGGAGTAAAAATGGCTGAAGGCAGATGCTTAACTGACGGAGCCACCCAGGCACCCCTGTTTTCACATTTTTTTAATGATTGAAAAAATCAAAAGAAGAACACTATTTCAAGATATGTGGAAATTTTATGAAATGAAAATTTCAGCACCAGTTAACAAGGTGTTATTGGAATATCCCCATGACTATTTTCCTGCTACAATGGCAGAGTTGCGATGTTGTAGCAGAGGCTGTATTGTCTTCAAAAATTGAAATATTTACCCTCTGGCCATTTAGAGAAGTTTGCCAAGCCCTGGTCTATGCGAGTGTACCACAATTTATTTATTTGACTATTGAGAAGCATCTAGGTAATTTCCACTTTGGAGACAGTGCAAATAGTGCTGCTATGAGCATGCTTCTGCATTTCCTTTGTGAACATATGTGTGCCTTTCTGTTGCATGTATTGTACTAGGGATGGGATTGTTGTGCTTTAGGGAGACTCTGCCAAATAGTATTCCAAAAAAATGTACAAATTTATACTCCACCCGGCAGCATTTGGGAGTTCTGGGTTTTCCATACCCTTTCTAACACTTGGGGATATATCTTATTAATTTTAGACATTCTGGTGAGATTCTACTAACACATTAAATTTTTTGTTTTCGTCAGTGAGGCTCCCAGATATGTGATTTTTTAAGACAATTGCCAGTGGCACCATTTAATTTTTTTTTTATTTCCTGTGTGTTGCAGTCTTTTTGTATTTGCAATATTTTGGTATATTGACTTTGTTCCCAGCAATTTTGCTAAAATTTATTTAATAATTCTGTTAGTTTGACTTCTGTCAGGTTTTCTGCTAACATTATCTTGTCTTCTGCAAATAATGACAGCTTTATTCATTTCCGATCCTTGCACTTTCTTTCCTTTTCTCCTTCCTTTCTTTTTTGTTTGATTGCATCTGCCAGTATCTTCTGTACAATGCTGCATAGAATTGATGAGAGCTGACAGATCCTTGGCTCATTACAATCTTAGAAAAAAACTTTCCAATATTGCATCAGTAAGTTTAATTTTTCCTTTAAGATTTTCATAGATAATCATTCTCAAATTAAGGAGATTTTCTTCTATTTACAGTTTATGAAGAGAGGTGTGCTGGGGGGGGCATGAGTTTTAACCATGAACTATGTTGAGTTTCATCAGACACTTCTATGTATCTAGCACAATTTTCATATGTTCTTTTTCCTACTTTTCTCCTTTAATGTGATGAAGTACATTAGTTGAATATTAAATGGTAAATTATGCTTACATTCCTGTAATATAGCTCACTTGGTTGTAATGTATTCTCTCTTCAATATATTGCTGGATTGAACTTGTTAATTGCCAGGAACTGCAAAGGCTCTGAGAAATTTACCTTACTAAACCTACTAATCTTATTATGTGAGCCTGCCACAGTTTCATGGGTGCTGGTAAAAGATAAGAGATGACTGGGTCACAGAAAATGAACAAGTTATTTACTCATGGCAACAGTCAGAGTATCATCATTCATGTCCATGCCCTGAGCCCCATTTCCCACAGGACAATTCAAAGAAGGTCAAACAACACACAGAAACTGACACATATAGTGGGTTCCATTACCAAAGAGGAGCTCTGAATTTAGAGAACCCAAATCTTTCATAACGGGAAGGAAGCGGGTTGCCCTTTGCTCTGAAAAGAGATGTTATCTCTGTTTTCAGAGGCTGTTTCCTGTATATAGCCTGTTTGCTGTCTTCTGGAAAAGACAGTTTGTATTAGTCTGCGAGGGCTACCATAACCAAACACCACAGTTTGGGTGGCTTAAACAACAGAAATGTATTTCTCCTAGTTCTGGAGGCTAGAAATCTAAGAGCAAGGTGCCAGCAGAATTTGTGTCTGGTGAGACTCTGTTTTTGGCTTGGAGATGGCTGTGTCCTCACATGACCTTTGCTGTGTATATGCAGGAAAAGAGAGAGAAACCTCTGGCATCTCTCCCTCTTCTTGCAAGGACACCACTTGTATCAGATTAGAGTCCCACTCTTCCGACCTCTTTTAAACTGTACTGTCTCCTTAAAGGCCTCATCTCCAAATACAGCCATATTGGAAGTTAGGGCTTCAACCCATGAATTCTGGAGGATACAATTCAGTCTATAACAGAGTCAAACAAGCCAAAAAAGCAGTTGGTGGGCTGGTGCTTCAGGTAGGAGATGTGCAGAAATGCAAGAGACCCATAGAGAATTATCTCCCAATACTATTAAGCCCTTGTTTCTACATCTTCTTGGCTTTTGATGAGTTTTTCCATGAGTATCACCCTGATTAATCTGACTGACAGAGGCTGGATCAAATATGCTCAATTTATCTAATTAAGTATTTAATTAAGCTACTCCTAACAGGACTTCAAACAGAATGAAGCCAGCCTTAAATTTTCACCTCAGTCATGTTCCTCAGAGTCCCAGACCCAGCTAAGTAAACATATTTCATAAACCATCAGAGTATATATTAGATATCTAGATGGCTTTCTCCTGAAATAGCTGAACTAAACCTTTCCCTCAACTATAGGCACTAATCCATATACAACAGGATGCCTTTTCTATTACATACACTCTGCCTTGGCCTGCAAGGAGAAGGTCTAGGGCAATTCAATCATCCATAAAGCCCCTGACTAGAGAGTTGAGGTTCTAGGGTTGACATAGTAGCATTAATTATTTTTTATAAAGTCAGACATAAATTTCACACCACTTATTTTAAATATTTGATTGTCATCATGGGATAACTGCCCAGAGGGGTACACATAAATTTGACTCACATATGCCTCCAAGAGGCTTCCTCAATTAGCTAAGGCTAGACCTATTAGAGTGATCTCCACAATCACATGAGGGATACATGATCTAGCAGTGTGTTTCCCCACATCTGAAGGCACCTGATGACCATCCCTAGAATGTACATCATTGTGTTTTGGGAAGGGAGACCAATTAATGCCTGGCTTTCATATCAGTATAGCTGTTGAGAGTACATCTTGTACCTATGGAAATAGTATTATTTACTGTTGTTGAGGCACTCACAGCCAGATGTTAGACATTAGGATTCCCATTCACTTTTTTTTTTTTTAAAGATTTTATTTATTTGAAAGAGATCACAAGTAGGCAGAGAGGCAGGCAGAGAGAGAGGAGGAAGCAGGCTCCCCGCTGAGCAGAGAGCCCGATGTGGGGCTCAATCCCAGGACCCTGAGATCATGACCCAAGCCGAAGGCAGAGGCATTAACCCACTGAGCCACCCAGGCACCCCTCCCATTTCACTTTGAACAATTGAGTCTAGTCCTTGTTTCTGGAAAACTGCCAAGGTAGTTGGTTCATCCTATCCTGTTTGTCCACCCCACCAATCAGGTAGGTTTGTCTGACCCACAAGACGACTGTGCAATGGCTAGGGGAGGGAATTGAGAAGACATCTGAAAATCTTGACAGATTTAACACAACAGAGGTACAGAGTTCACTATCTTCTGCTGGTTTTGATGGACATGTGATCAAGTCTGGTGGTGTCAAGTTGGAATCAAGCTATCAGGGCAGGAGATGGCAGACCCAGCTGTCAGTTAAATTTAAAATTCTTGCAAAGTTTAGTAGAGGAAAAAGCACCAGGGGAATCTTTGAAAAGTAAAAATAAAAGATCAGTATCATTCCTTCCTATCTCATACCTCCCAGAATCTAAGACATTCTTTTTTTTTTTTTTAAGATTTTCATTTATTTGACAGACAGAAATCACAAGTAGGCAGAGAGGCAGGCAGAGAGAGGAGGAAGCAGGCTCCCCGCTGAGCAGAGAGCCCGATGTGGGGCTCAATCCCAGGACCCTGAGATCATGACCTGAGCCCAAGGCAGAGGATTTAATCCACTGAGCCATCCAGGCACCCCCAGAATCTAAGACATTCTTGCCCCAGCTACCAGATTGTTGTTCTTCCACAGCTGCCCAAAATAGAGGTGCTCCATTCTGATACCTACAGATTTCATCTTTTTTCCAATCATCCCCTATTTGCATATCTTGTTCCTTCCACCTGAAAAAGTCAAATGCAAGAGGGACAAGGGCCTTTTAAAATAAAGCTTAGAGACACAACATTTCTGTCTTCCCAAGTTGTAAAGAAATCTGCCCTTTACTCAAGAAAAATATATTTATCTTCCAAGGCTCTTTGTTATACAAGCATTGCAAAAAAGTTAATTCAGAACAAAACTTCCTAGTATTTCTGTCATATGATGTGTACAAACATGAGAGACCCATGGAGAATTGTTTCCCAACACGGTTATTTTATTTAGAACTTTTGCATTAATACTTATGAGAGAGGTTGTTCCATAATTCTTTTTCTCGTAAAACCTTTGTCAGATTTTAGTATCAAAGTTTGTCCAGCCTCATAAAATGAGTTGGGAAATAATCTTTCTGTTTGTATTTTCTGGAAGAGTTTGGAGAGATTTGTATTATTCTTTTTTCAACATCTGGACAAATTTACCAGTTAAAGCATCCAGAGCCTGGCATTTTCTTGATGGGTTTTTGTTGTTGTTGTTTTTAATAACAGCTTCAATTTCTTTAGTAAATACTACTATTCAAGTTTCCTATTCTTTTTTGCCAGTTTTGATAATATTTGTTTTTCAAGAAATTTGGTCATTTCATCTAGTTCTCAAATTTATCCTTGTAAGTGCATCTATAATTTCTTCTTCCTTTCTTTTTTAAAGTCTGTACGAGCTTTAGTTTTGCTTCCCCTTTTTCCTGATAGTGCTGGTTTTTTTTTTCTTTTTCTTTCCTTCCTCCCTCCCTCTCTTTCTTTCTTTCTGAGAGAGAGAGAGAGAGAGCATGCATGCATGCACATGCACACAGGGGTGGGGAAGGGGAAAAGCCAGAGGGAGAGAGAGAATCTTAAGCAGGCTCCCAGAACAGAGCCCAACTCAGGGCTCTATCTCAGGACCCTGAAATCATGACCTGAGCTGAAATCAAGAGTTGGATGCTTAACTGACTAAGCCACCCAGGTGCCCCTTTCTTCTTTTTCTTAATCAGTCTTATCAAGTTTTGGCTTTGTGATTGTTTTTATGGCATATTTGCTTTATGTTTTATTAGGGTTTGCATTTCATTATTTCTTTCTTTCAATTTTCTTTAGGTTTGATTCTACATTTTTTTCCCTAGGGATGTGTGAGGGAAGCATAGACCATTAATATTCAGTCATTCTTATTCTCTCACACTTCTACTTCAGGTTTTAAAATTTGCTCTGAGCATCATTTTAACTACATTCCATAAATTTTGATCCCATGTCTTCAGAATAATTTAGTTCAATAATATTTTCTTTCCAACCTGGAACTATTTCAAGAAGCTGAGATTTTATTCAGCTCCTTCTCAGTAAGCAAGAAATTTGATGTTTAACTTGTCATACACCTTAGTTTAATATGTACAATATGTCTGGCTTAAACAGTCCTTCCATTCAAAATGAATTCTTCAGAAAAAGATACTGCTGGAGAATGAATCTCAGGATAAGATGTATACAGTAGTTTTAAGAAATAAAATAACTAACATTCATTATAATTGCTTTTTAAAAAAAATCTATTTGACAGAGAGCTAGAGAGAGAGGGAGAGAGCAAGCACAAGCAGGGGGAACAGCAGGCAGGGGAAAAGCAGGCTCCCTGCTGAGCAAGGAGTCTGATGTGGGGGTCCAGCCCAGGACCCTGGGATCATGACCTGAGCCAAAGGCAGCTGCCCAACCGACTGAGCCACCAAGGTGCCCCCTTTATAACTTCTTGAGCCATGGAATATGTAGTAGTATGTTGTTCAGTTTAAACGCAACTGAAGATTTCAAGTTGTCTCTTTGATATTGATTTGTAACTTAATTCTGCTTTACTCTGAGAACAAACTGAATGACTGCAGTCCTCTGTAATTTTGTGGCTTTCTTTACAGTCTAACATATGTTCAACTTTGGTTATCAGGAGGCTACAGCTAAAAGTAGAGACTTCAAAAACATACTGTGTGGCTGCAGGATAGTCATCAAGAAGCTACTGCTGCCACAAAGTCCTTTCAGCAAACAGGAAGTAAGGGATACAGCACTGGAATGTTGTTGAAGAAATATGCAACATCTCCAAGACCATGCAGGCCAGCACCAACAGCCAGGGCAATAGGAAAGATGGCATCCATCTCATTTCCACCTTCCAACTTCAGCTCAAAAGCATTTAATTAATGAAATATATTTTGTATCCACAACCACTGATGCAAGAGAATCTTGGAAATAAAATATGCTTTTTACATTACTAGCTTCTATAGTACAGAAAAGCACACTACAAAAAGTCTTAAGTGGATGGTTTGTGTCAGTTCACATAGTCTCCACCCGGTACAATCTCCAAAGGTGGTTTTTTTCTCTTATTAGTGAAAAAAAACCCAAAAAACAAAAAACAAAAAACTTTTATTCTGAAAAAAAGGGTAATAGATCCGGAGGTAATCTAACAATAGAAGAGGTAATCATGCCTGTTAGTTTCCCTCTGTTTCCTGAGAAAATATTTTTAAAAATCTTTCCATAAATGCCACCAATAAGTTTTTTAGTATTATAAGAGAAATTTGACTAAAGTAAACAGTAATGTAGATCAAGAACCCAAAAACGGTCACACACTTGGTCCCATTAATTCCACTGCTAAAATTTGGAAAGAAAATAAAGAAATAACCTTAGAGAGTTATTTATGTAGAAAAATGCTTCAACTGAATTATTTATACTAGTGAAAAAAACTTTAAGCATCAATTGTCTTAAATTGGGAAAATGGCTAAGAAAAATGTAGGAAAAGTGTATGATAATATTACACAAATAGTAAAATATTTATAATATAATTCTGAATAAAAAACAAAGCAGGAAAATTTTATGCACAGCGTGATTTTAACTATATAAAAAATTCATGGAACAGAGGTAAGGAGGAAATAAACCCAAATACTAAACAGTAGATTATGGGTAGTTTAAAAAAAATTCTTCTGCTTCTTTATACTTTTACTACTTCCAAAACTTACTACAAAGAGCATGTTTATTCTGTAATTAAAATAAAATGGAAGGAATTTTATTCTTCTTAATATGAGATTCTGATGTTTGGAGGAAAAATGATTCTTTGAATTGTTGTAATTATGTGAATTAAAGGCTGTTGGGAAGAACTGAGACTTGTTTCTATTCCCTATGCATACCTCTAAAAAGATTTTATAGACAATTTAACAAACAATTTCAGAGGAAAGCAGGAAAACTACAGAATGTTACAATATCTGATTCAGCTGATGTTTTGCTTGATTTTCTAGGAGTTTTCTTTAACATTCTTACTTTTGAAATATGTAAACAATAGGAACTATCTAGTTGTTCCTATTGAAAACAAGGAGAAACTAACCAAAATTACCTAAATTTGCTTTGTTTTGTTTTTAGTTAAACATTTTATTTTAAGAAATTGGAGGTTTCCAGGCAGGTCAAAAGTAATACAGAGATGTGTCATATACTCTGTATCCAATTTTCTCTCTAAGATAACATCTTATTAAATTACCATTAAAGATCATAAATAAGATGCTGACATTTTTGCAGTTACGAAAAACACTGTTCCTTCATCTTCATCATCCATCACAAGGATCCCTCATATTACCCTCCATATCCATGCACAATTCCTTTCCAGGGCAACAGGAAAGGTGGCAATTCCTTCCCTCTCTCACTAGGCTCTTTTTTTTTTTTTTTTAAGATTTTATTTATTTATTTGACAGAGACACAGAAAGAGAGGGAACACAAGCAGGGGGAGTGGGAGAGGGAAAAGAAGGCTTTCCCGCACAGCAGAGAGCCCAATGTGGGGCTCCATCCCAGGACCCTGGGATCATGACCTGAGCCAAAGGCAGACACTTAACAACTGAGCCACCCAGAAGCCCCTATGTATTTATACTTCTGCTACCATCATACAGGTTTGATTATTGTAGCTATATAGTAAGCCTCAAAATTGATTATATTGATTCTTTTTACTTTATTCATCTTTTTTCAGAATCATTTTAGCCATTTTAGTCACTTTACCTTCTCATGTTTTATAACAACCTTGTTTATATATACAACAAACATTTCTGAATTTTGATAGAAATTGTGTTAAACCTGTATCAATTTGATACTGTGTATAAATAAAAATTGACATTCTTCAAATGAGTCTTCAAATCTCTGAACATGGTATCCCTTCAATTTTTTAATCTTCTTTGGTTTCTCTCACCAGCATTGTGTATTTCCATTATGTAAGTCTTGTACATGTTTTGTTATATTTATCCCTAAATATTACAGTTTTTTGTAAATGGTATTGTATTTTCAATTTCAGTGTTCATGTGATCGTTGCTAGTATATACAAATGCAATTGGTTTTTATTATGTATCATGTAGCCTATGCCATTATTGAACTAACTTACTAGTTTTAAGAGTTGTAAATTTCTTAGAATTTTCTATGTAGACAAAATTATGTAATCTGCAAATAGGAATAATTTTTATTCCTTCATTTCTCATCCACATGCCTTTTTATTTTTCATTTTATTGCTGAATTATTCTAACAAGAGTACAGAGTACTCTTGATAAAGAAAATAAAGAAATAACCTTAAAGAGTTATTTATCAAGTTCTATCAAGAACCTCTAGTACTTTTGAATAAGAGTGGTGAGAATGGACATTATTATTTTGTTCCTGATCTTAAGGAGAAAACATTGAGTCTTTTATCATTATAAATATAAAGTTGACTGTAGTTTTCTTTTTTTTGAATCCCATCCATTTATTTGACAGAGAGAGATCACAAGTAGGCAGAGAGGCAAGCAGAGAGAGAAAGGAAGCAGACCCCCTGCTGAGCAGAGAGCCCGAAGTGGGGCTTGATCCCAGGACTCTTGGGATCATGACCGGAGCCAAAGGCAGAGGCTTTAACCCACTGAGCCACCCAGGTGCCCCTGTAGGTTGTTTTTTTTTTTATAGAAGCTCTTTATCAAGTTGAGCATATTTTCCCTATCTATTCCTATCTGAGTTTTTAACCTGAAAGAATGTTGAATTTTGTCATGGGCATTATCTGCATTGATTGATATAATCATGTGATTTTTTTTTCTTCTTTAGCATGGTTATATGATAGATCATATTAACTGATTTTCAAATATTGAAGCAACCTTGCATCTCTAGAATTAACCACCTGATCATGGTATATAATTCTCTTTTGTATATTGCTGTATCTTATTTGCTAATATTTTGTAAAGTATTTTTGCATTTATATTCATGAGAATATTCACTTTATAATTTTCTTGTGCTGTCTTCATCTGGTTTTGGTATCAGGATAATACTAGCTTCATAAAATGATTTGAAAAGTGTTCTATCTTATTCTGTTTTGTGGAAGAGATTGTGTAGAACTGATGTTAATTACTCATGAAATATTTGGAACAATTCTCTCCAGAAACAATTTGTGCCTGGATATTTTGTTTTAAGAAGTTTCAAAATGATGAACTCAACTTCCCTAAGTTATAGAATTATCCAAATTATCTATTTTATATTGAGTTGTGGTAGTTTGTGTTTTTGAGGACTTGATCCATTTACTTTTTTTAAAATATGTATTTATTTTAGAGAAAGAGAGAGAGAGAGCACAAATGGGAGAGGCAGAGGAAGAAGGAGAGAATCTTAAGCAGACTACACCCAATGTGGAGCCTGACATGGGGCTGGATGTCATGATCCTGAGATCACAACCTGAGCCAAAACCATGAGTAGGATGCTTCACTGATTATACCACCCAGGCACCCCAAGACATGATCCATTTTCATCTAAGTTGTCAAACTGATATATAGTTGTAGAATTCTCTTATTATCTTGATAGTCCATATTTCATTCCTAAATTGTTAAGTTATATCTTCTCTTTTTCTGCTCCTTTACCTTTACTTCTCTTACTGTTTCTACTTCCTGCACACATCACTAAAAAGATGCTGTTGTAGAAAATTTAACAATTAGTTTTAGAGGAAAGAGGGAGAACTACAGAATATATAGTATCTCATCCAACTGATCAGCCTAATTTCCCAGGAGTCTAGTTTAATATTCTCAATTTTAAAATTTAACAATAGGAATTGGGCAGTTGCTCTCATTGAAAACAAGGATAAACTTATCAAGATGTCCTAAGTTATTTTTTAAATTTTCACTACCTAATTTAATTTTCTGCAGTCTCGGTCAGAACTTCAGAGGATCCTAGAGAAAAGGGCACAGAACACATGACAAGATTTTTGCTGTGACTTAACTTCTGTAATTTACATCCTAACTGAAGTGAGAAAAATTCTGTAGGGATATTCTGTGTCTCCACTTAATCCTAAATCATTGGAGAGGTCTATCTGACCTTTCTTAAGAGCTTTGCAAGGCAACCAAGTTTTCCCAGCCCTCTAAGCAATTCCTTCACTCTCCTTCCTATAAACTGAAATTGGCAGACTACATTGTTTCCCAGGATCTGATTTTGTATTTTAGTTAAAATACAAAATAGTTGATTTCCCAGGCACAGAGTACTATATTCCACAGAAATTCATAGTGGGAAGGAACCCTCACCACACACACACACACACACACACACACACACACACACACTTATAATGCAAATTTCAAGAGATGGCAAAGTATCTAAATATGGATAGGAAAAAATAAATAGATTGGGAAATAATATTCCTAATTATAAACATTATCCGATCATTTGGACTTTAAGCAATTCCTTAAAATGTTCCAGTCTCCTGTTTGCTAGATGCATAGATTTTTTGTAGCCCTCAACCTTGGGGAGAGGAATTACCAAAAGAACACTTAGCAAATATTGAGTCATATACAAGTAAACTGAAAGTTACTTATTCCATTATTTAACTCTGATCTTCCTAGTAGTGAGTTGTACAAATTTATGTTTATAGAATGTTAGTTAAATAAAATTATAGCAGTTTAGAAATCTTGCCAGATTATCTCATTTGAAAGATGTTCAAACTAAAAATTAGAGCCATTTAATCAACTCAGTGATAGAGTTGGGACAAAAAGACACGTCTCATACTTTTTCCAGTCCTCTTTCTACTTTGCCACCATTTTTCCTTAATTGAGCAATCTGCAAATGACAACTTATGTATTATTCAGAGCAAAAATTTTATCATACATGCATGCATGACTATCTTCCCCTTCTTTTGCAGTAATATTTACTGGAATACCAAAATTAAGGTAAGAGTAGCAAATTAATGAAAATTTATAAATGAATGCGAGCCAGTCAAATAGAATAGATTAAATCTCAGTCATGGTGAGTGGACTTTGTACTTACCTAAAATCATGGTTTTTCCACATAGCTCCAAATGAAATTAGTAGAGGTTTCTCCCTCTTCACTACTTAAAAAAGTAAATGCAATTTGACCTCACTTATTTTGATTAGTTTGGCCATAAGATTATGTATATTTGTGGGTACAATTAAATGAGGCTCAGAGACATATCCAGGCTGAGAGTAGAGAAAGAGGTTAGAAGTTGCTTAATCTATCTTGACTGACAGAAATAATCTTTGTTTAACCGATGTTCGTAAGGGCTTTCCTATACATCGGACATATATAGAAAAACAAGCAGGGAAATCAAGCTGATAGTCTAGGGTCTCAGTAAAAGAGTCAGTAGGAGTTGGGTACAAGTAGACTCAGCTTGGAGAGAAATCAAAGCAGGTGAAAGATTTAAGAGGTGACCTGTGGCTAAGGCAGGTGTAGATTAAATCGGAATCAGGTGTAGATTAAATCAGGAGCGTAAGAAAGAAATCAGGTATAGTGAGTCAATGTTTTGATTCACTAAACTAGAGAGACCTAGAATTGTATCAATGTCCTCCAGCCAAGGACCACTAGAAAAGACAAGCTGAGTTGTAGCAGCAAAGGAGAATGAACGCCATGAAAACAGTGGGCACCTCAGAAATACAGTGTTTAAAGAAAGAATTTATTATAGGATTTGATCTTTGGATGACCTGAAAGTATTCCAAGGTAGTGGGGATTTGTTATTGATTGGGTTTTATCAAAAACTGGAAACAAATTTACAATTAGATATCTCTAATACGATATTGCTAATAAATCTTATCTCCCAGGAAGGCAAACTAGAGTGAGGCTAAGGTTATAATTAGGAAAAAAAATCAGCAATCACTCATATTAGCCAGAAGACAATGTCTGGTCATTTTTGTGGTTAGGACAGCATTCATACTTTGCCTGTATTTAGACATGATCACAGAGTAGTCTTGTTTTTTGTCTTCACCATCATATTCACAGAATGGCCTGCCTGATTTGATGCTCTCTGGAATTGGTATGTCCAACAAGCGAACACCAAGACTTAGCTATGAGCACCAGGTAAAGTTATAGCAACACCAAGGTCTAGCTACTAGTGCCAGGCCAGCTCCTGAAGATCAAGGGCTGCTTTTCTCTGTCAGCTGGAAATGGCCTGGTAAATCAGATAGTGTTATATATAGGATAGTAGGTCTAATAAAGAGAAATCAACCTCAAGTTTTTATTCCCTAGTCTAGTTCATTATACTGAATTAAGATGATTTCAGAATTCAGATACTGTGAGTAAGATTAATACAAAGTGTGTTATTGGGCTTAACCTGTTGATATGAGTGTGTCTTATTGGGCTTTAGTACCGTGAGTCAGTTATATGAGTGAGTGACTGAAAATCAGATCCACGGCATGGTCAAGAAGAAGCTTCTCAAAATTGGGCTATACATCATACAATATTGAAGCAAGTTTGGGCTTGACTGAAGAATATTCAAGATGTTCATCAAATCAGTGCCAACTTGGGGATACAGATAAAAACTTAGATACACAGAAGAATAAAGCGACACATGGGAAGGAAAAAAAAAAAGCCTGGCTGAAAAGAAGAACCTACAAAAATGCAGACATAGAAGAAGTGTTTCCCTTAAATTAGTTCAGAGCCCATGCTTCCAGCCTCAATTTTCTTGGCCTGAACCAGTGTTTCCTTAACTAATAAGGGTACTTCAGGACTTCCACATGCTTGTGATTCAAAATAATTTTTTTTAATTTTAGTTCAGAGCAGTAGTGAAAAAAAAAAAAGGCATACACACACTTAATGGATTATATACTAAACTTTAACAACAAAGACCAATGGAACCAATCAACTTGTTACATTGCGATGGAAATCTAATTCATAATCTGAAGATCTCAGAATGAACAGAGGTGTGTGCACAAAAATTTTTCCCAATGTGTCTATCTCCACTGTGTATTACGCTGGGCTCAATTAGTGACTACGTGCAAATTAGTATCATGTGGTGATGCATTTCACCCAGCTGTGTGATAATGGCCTGATGGAGATATTTTAGACATTTAGCTTGAGTGTTAGATTTGGGGGTATTTGTTTTATCTATTTATGACTTCGATCTTCTATACGGTACAAAGTAGCTGTGTAAGTGTGTTTTTGCCAAGGAGGTTGTATGAGATGGGGGTGGTGTGACATCTATATTTATCACAGAGAGCCCACTAGGGGCAGAAACAAAGAACGAACTCTTTGAATAGAAAAACAATACATAGAACACCTGCCATAGTGCTTTGCACATTGCATTTGCTCAAATATCAGTTCTTTATTAATATTATCTTATGCTAAATTTTAGTCCATTTCTTGTCCCAACATGGATCCTTTCCTCTTTTTTACTACTCAGGGCCCAGATCGTCATAGAGGCACAGTCTGGGTTTTCAGAAAAAACTGTCTCACATCTTTTATGGCCTTTTGTGTATTCTCTAAGTCTTCTAGAATACAACTACTGTGAGGGCAATAGGACTTTTATGTACAAACGTCTTAAAACAATTTCATGGAACTCCCTACGAAATATATTAGTTTTTCCTTTCCTCTAAGAGCATGTCCTTAGGCATAATTTAGCTTCTTTGAATGACTTAGTGTCACCATTAGGGACATGATTTATAGTTCTCTGCTTTAATTCAAGGACTTCCTCAGGTACCACACAGGGACATAGACTTGTTTGCTACAACATTAACTGCCCCCAGACTGCTATGTTGGATGTTTGTTTACTCTGTAGGCTCCTAAGTTTTAGTTTCCCATTCACCTCTCCCGTACTTATAGTCTTTTAGCTAGTTATTTTTTGTCTTCTCAACCTTTTTTAATCAAGTAGGGTTTCCTGAACATCATCTAACTTCAGTATCAGCCAAAGACCTTGTTAAGGAATCAGAATTCCAGTCTGTTCCCTGATGATTGTGATTCACTGGCTATGACATGGAACCTAGTAATCTGTATTTTTATCAAATAGCCTAAGTAATGGGAAAAAACACTGCACAATGAGGTAATCTTACTTCATAAGCAAGTGATGTTAAGCATATAAACAAGCTTCTTAAATTTATTTACTTTTTTAAATTCAAATTGTCTTCAAGCTTTTTTTTATTTGAGAGTGAGAGAAAGCATGAGTGGGGTGAGGGGCAGAGGGAGGAGGCTCAATCCCAGGATGCTGGGATCATGACCTGAGCTGAAGTCAAACACTTAACCCACTGAGCCACACAGGCACCCCTTACATTTCTTAAAATGAAAAATTAATAGGACCCAAATGAAGACTTGTATTTTTCCTTGAAAAAAAGTTTTAACTTTACAAATTATCTTTTCAGAGTACATTGCACTTTATTTTGGAAATTATTTTTAAAGTACATAATCACAAAAAATAATATTAATAGAATTTGAGTATCCACCTCCCAGCTTAAAAAGGTTAAAATTTGTCACATATGTTTCAGAATCATTAAAATAAATACTACTGGTAAATATTTTAATTTATTTACTCAGATTTAGTCCTTCAAAACTCTATTCCCTGTTCAGTTCTCAGGCAGGCATATATCTATGTAATTTGCTTTTTAAACTCAACATTGTTTTGGAGATCTCTTAATTTGATCTGTATAGATCTAATTCTTTCACTTCACACTGCTACATAGTACACAAATATGTAAATATTTTATCAGTTAATTTCCTATCCCCTGCTGTTGGACATCTGCTTGTTTCCAGTATTTTGCTCATATGTTCATATAATGCTGTCATGTGCACCCTAAGACCTGTCTGTTGTGCATATGCCCAGGGGTCTCCAGTTTACAGCTAGGGTGGCCATCTAGTTTGTACAGATTCATCTTTATTAGAAACTGCCCAAATACTCTCCAAAGTAATTACTTACATATATCCACACCAGAAATGTGAGTTACTTTCTCACTGCAATAAAAAACATTTGAGAGGTATAAAACAGTATCTTGCTTTTTAATTTGCACTTCATTTATTATTGATAAGGATGAACATCCTCTGAAATGTTCCATGGTTATTTGGGTTCTTGTTCAGTGAACTACATTCTCTAAATCTTAGCTCAATGAAATATCTATTGGTTTTATTACTTTTTCCTACTGATTGCCTGTTTTTAGGATTTCTTTACAATTTCTGAATACTATCCCCACTGTAGACATTGCAGGAAATGTACTTCATGATCATAATTTTCATTACAATTTATTCTTAGTTTTCAGGGGCATTACTGATTGTTGAGATTGAAAAGTTACTCCAGGTAAGTGTTTTTACAATTAGTTCTTTTCCCTCTTTGTAGGCAAAAACATTCAACCAGAGAGGATTTAAATTCTAAAGCAGAATGTTCACCCTTTGTTATATGCCAAATGGAACAAACATGAGTTTTTAAAAAGGCAATAAACTTACACTAGATCACCTTTAACTTGCTTTTTACTAAAGCAATCATCTTTGAAAGTTGATGTAATAGTACCCTTCACATCTCTTCCTAAATCAGCTAATTTGGGGAAATTATTTTAGAAAGATTTCAAGTTAGGCTCTCTTTCAAAACAAATGTATTCCTCTGTCAATGAAAATTGGAAAGAATTAAAGGGCACATTAACATACAAAATGTAAAAAACAAAAACAAAAACAGTGCTGAAAAGTCAAACCTTCCTGTTGCTTATTCTGGTGGTAAAAGCAATTCTATGGATTCAGCATATGTGTATGCTTTGCTAGCAGACAAAAGGTTAAATAAATTTAAACTGTTAGATTAGTCTCCCAAACTACTTTCAATTTAATTTTTCTGCAAATCAAAAGAAAACAATGCTTGGCAACTCCTTCTTTCAATATGGAGGTAGGCTTTTATCTCTATAGATGTTGATTTCTGCATTTTTTATTTATTCATTTTTTTGCTCACCTTTAATATGCTGAAAATGCCAAAACCAATCATTTTATAAGATCTTGATTATTTGAAATGGGAAAACATTAAAAGGAGGTTTTTATAATTCGTGTTCCCAGAATTTTAGAGACCAGTGTTTTTAAGATTTTTAATGAAAACACTTGTTTTTGGAACCATGTGTTGCTTTTTTCTCTGAGCACATTTTTATCATTCTTTTTTAAATAAAATTGGTAAAAATACTCCTTCCATTTTATCAGTACAAACTGTCCATTGACCTAATTAATTATAAGGACTGTTTTCTGAAGTTTTGCTTATTTGTCTCATAGGAAATTTCAGCTGGCATACTAGGAGGATGGCGTATTGCCTCCGAAACCAAACTATGCTTAAAACTTGATGGAATGGATCAACCTGAAGCAATACCGTAGAGGAGGGAAAGACTGTCTCCAGCAACCTTATCTTCCTTACCTCTTTCTTTTTTTAAGCATTCCTCCCAACAACCCCCCCACACACAGTTCCCCATCTACACCCTCCTCCCCTCCACATATAAATAACATATACACACACACTCACATGAGTAAATCTCCTTTTCAGTCATCTCACCTTTTCAGTCAACTTCACCAGTCATCTCACCTCTTACCCCTTGCATTATACTAACCACTAACACAGTGTGATACATTAAGCTCATCCCACATGAAATTTTAAGTAATAATACAATATCCCTTCCTGAAGTATTTATACTGTGATAAGAAGCTGGGAACACCATTGCCTTGCTTGGTTCCTTGCTCTAGCATCTATCTAGCCCCATGTTAGGACTAAACTTTGATCTAACCCACAGAAAGTAAAACCTTCCCGGGGGTTATCAGACTTTTTCTGTACCAACAAGATAGTAAATATTTTAGACTTTACAAGCCATACAATCTCTGGTATAATGACTCAACTCTATCATTATAGCACAAAATCAGCCATAAAAAACATGTGAATGAATGGGAATGGCTGCGTTCCAATAAAACCTTATTTACAAAAACAGACAATGGGCCAGATATAACCCATAGCCATAGTTTGCCAACAGCTTCTCTAAACCTCTGGTCATACAGCACCCAATTAGCTATGTTCATTCATACTGGAGTAGAGGGTTTCAATATCTTGCTTATCTAGAATGGGATACACTGAGAATTTGAGCCCAGGCAGCCTGCCTTCTCCCTCTATATTAGAATTCTGATACTCTGATATATTGTGGGCCTCTGTTTCCAATCTGTTGTGAAACCACAGCCTTGGAGCTTTGGCATCATGTACATTTTAAGAAACTCAGTATCACTCATAAAAAGTAATTTTCCTTTTGAATAAAGATCAGGGCCATATCTAGTTATCTTCGAATCTAACAACATTTTAACAAAATGCATTACATAACATCAGGGCATTTCAATTCTCTATCATGTCTTTCTGTATATTTACCAAATAAGAATAATTATCCATCTACCTTAAAAAGGACTTCTGACTGAAAACTAGAATGCGATATCTATCTGAAGTATAATAATTTGATGAAAAAAAATTTTCCATAGAAAGATTGTATTCAGTATCTATATTTATAAATCCAATGCCCAACCAAGGACTAGAGTGGCTCTAAAGTAGCTAAAATTCCAACTGGGATTTCCAAATCTAATTTTCCTTCTTACTCATATGGATCTTTTTTTTAAAATCTAATCATTTCTTGGGTTTTACAGTTGAAAGTAATTTGTGGCATGGCTTTTAAAAGTGTGTGTATGTATATGCACACACATGTGCCATATTTTCTGTGGTTTGGAAATATAAGGGATTTTTGCTTTTCTAAAATTAAAATAACAACTTAGCAGGACTGAAATATCCTTAATCCCCTCTTCAGATCATAAAACAAAACTAGTGAGCAATAATTCTACCAAGGCACACTTGGAAACTATTGCTAATAAATGAACTCTTGTTGGTTCTACTATTAATTTACTAGAGCATGCATGTCTTTTCACTTTGAATTTAAATCCTGAAACTGCTTGGCTGTATTTTACAGATCTTTCATTGTTTTTCTCTTCAAAAGGGTGTCCATACACATATTAAGTGACCATGGAATAGGAATGAATCCACCATTCATTTTTAAATGTATATAATTTCAGAGGATTCATGGGAGTGTGAAAGAGTTAGTGGTGGTATTGGCAAATGAGAGAAGGGTTGTTTCAGCTTGAGGAATGAATTTTTTTTATGTTTATTGCTTTCTGTGTTTGTCATAAAAGAGATGCTCATAAAAAAGCAAAACACTACAAAAGAGAAAAGTAGTTTTTAAAAATTGGTGATAATTTCCAGAAATGATGGAAAGATGAGCTGATAGATCTTTTATACAATTTCTGGTTGTGTGCATTGTCAACACCTCTTCTTCCCTCCATTAATGCAGACTAATTGAGAATTACACTATCTCATATATTACATTCAAAATATGTAATGGCCCCAACAAGCTTTTTACTCATAGTACTGGCTGGCATTTCTTAAGTTTTTAATATGTATCTGACACTATTTAAAGTAACTAACAATGATTATCTCATTTAATGCTCGCAATCCTATCAAGAAGTATCTACTGTTATTTCTGGTGTAGGGATGTGGAACATGAGACATGGGCTAAGTAACTTGCCCGGGGTACATAGGTACTTAGTGGTGAACCTAGGCTGAGGACCCAGGCATTCTGACCCTGAGACCATACACTTAACTGTGCATTGTTTTGTACCTATTCAAAGGAGTCCTGAAAAATTAGCTGAGATACTCTTATTCTTTTCTTTCTTTAAATATTTTATTTATTTATTTGACAGAGATCACAAGTAGGCAGAGAGGCAGGCAGAGAGAGGTGGGGGAAGCCGGCTCCCTGCTGAGCAGAGAGCCCAATGTGGGGCTGACCCCAGGACCCTGGGATCACCACCAGAGCCGAAGGCAGAGGCTCAACCCACTGAGCCAACCAGGTGCCCTGAAATACTCTTATTCTTGAGTGTCTTTAAAAGTTGATGATTTGGGGTTCACATAGCTACTTTATTCCTCTCAGTTGTTATCACACCATCAAATAGTAGTATCTATTAAGCATTAATTTTTTTCTGGTCCTTTTCTAGGATAACAATTGTTCCTTTTCTTATATGTGTCTCCTAGGATTTGTCCTTGCCCAATTAAAGGTAACAGTAATATAATACGTACTTGAAATTCACAGCTTATATTAATAGATATCCTCTTAGAACTCAATCTGTGACCATTACTGTTATGCTGCAGAGGTCACAGACATGCGGTTCAAACCCCAGACACAGAAGATTAGACCAGAGGTGCTCAAATAATAGGTGAAATCATAATCATGAGCCATCCTGACAAAAAGCTCTGCCCGAAAAGGTATAAAGGAAACTAAATGGACTAAATATATTTCATTTCATGCATTTGAATTAGAGACACAGGTGTACTTAGTTTAAAAAAATAGGAAAGCGGGGTGCCTGGGTGCCTCAGTGGGTTACGCCTCTGCTTTCAACTCAGGTCATGATCTCAGGGTCCTGGGATCGAGCCCTGCATCAGGTTCTCTGCTCAGCTGGGAGTCTGCTTCACCTTCTCTTTCTCTGCCTGCCTCTCTGCCCACTTGTGATCTCTCTCTCTCTCTGTCAAATAAATAAATAAATAAATAAATAAATAAATAAATAAAATATTTTAAAAAATAGGAAAGCTACTGAATGAGCACCAGATACAGCTTCTTAACTAATACTCTCAATTTTTTTTTACTCTAGTACCCCTAAAATAATTTTGTCAGACCTTATATTTCACATTCCATTTTAAGTTGAAATGTATAATTTTTACCATAAATGTAAACAACTGAAAAAACATTTTTTTACATTTGTACATATTGAGATTTTAAAATAAAAATGAGGTGTCCTTTAAATGAAGTAGAATCCTTAGACCTGAGCAAGGGGGACCCTGCATATCATGAAGGCACAATATATAAATTCACTAAAACATGCCTAGGATCCTCTCTTGCTCAACCTGGCACTGAATACTCACACAGAATGATTGCTTTTGCGCCTCTTGTGGCCTAGCACTCCAAACAGAGACTGCCTCCCCATGGCATGAAGGCTTGTAGGGGGTGCTGTCACTGATATGTGAGTCAAGTCAGATGCTGCATTGGAGAGCAGCATGGATTTGCTTAGACAAAATGTTTAAGGAAGAGAAGACCAAATTAATTAACTCATCGAATCCCTAGGCCAGATGGCATGAATACAACATATTCTTGCAATAACAAAGTGATATTTCCTATAGGGTCAGATGCCCATTTTCTTGCCTCTCTTGGATTTCTGATTAAAGTGGTATTCACAAGAGTTGCACTTAATAACTGAGGATTACTTATCAATAATAAACAATTTATGTGACCTTTATATTTGTATATATGGATAGCTAGACCATTTATTTTTGCACTGGCAACTAGATGGGAATCAAACAAAAGAATTAGAAATAGTCTTTGTATAAAGGTATATAAACTGAAATTCATTTTTATTATTATAAGGTTTTACATGTCAAAGGCACTTTTTTGTGGACTGAATTTTATTACTATTATTATTATTAATATACAAATTATGAAAACATATTAAGTTTTGCTAAAATATTATATACACAAATGTATCTCTTAATGAGATAGATGGGGAGGTTTTAATTAGTTCATGTATCCATGGATACATATCACTGATTGCTAGAAGGGGTTTCAACGTCAATTCTATTCTACACGTTCATTTTTTGAGATATACGTTCTGAGAAGTCTTCTTTACATAAATCAGTGGAAGGAATGGAAGGAGATTTCAATTCTCTATCAATAATATCTTCTCTCAGTTTGGTTGAAAAGAAAGGATTCTAATTGAGTAACTTCTTTCCATTGCCATTGCCCTGATCTAGGCACGATCCCTTCTTGTCTGGATTATTACAACAGTATCTCAACTGGTGCTGTCTCTGCTTCCAGTCCTGCCTCCTGTTGATCTATCCCACATTATTCTCATCTACACCACACTATACCACATTGTATTATGATAGCAACAGTGAGTCTGTTAAAAGGAAGTCAAATCATTATCACTCCCTGCTTAAAACTTCTCTGGCTCTCAATGTCACTCAGAATAAAAGTCAAAAAGCTTACCACGACCTTTGAAGGTGATCTGGTCTCTTTCTTCCTCTCTGGCCTCATCTCTTAGGTCTTTTGTCATTCCTCCATGGATCTACATCATGTTCCCTCCCCGGTCTCCCGCTTCTCCCCATCCATCTCTGAGAGCACTGGTCTTCTCTCTGCCTGGAAAACCTCTCTCCTCAATATTGCCAGTTACCTTCCCTCTTATAAGAACCTACTCCTGTGTGAAGTTCAGCTTTCAATACTTCCCTCTGTCCAGCACTATTCCTCCCCCAACTCATTTACCTACTTCATTTTTTTCTCTAACAGCTATCATGGTCTAACATGCTAGATATTTTACATTTAAACTTGTTTACAATTATTCTACCCACCAAAAGGTAAGTCTTACAAAGGCACAGATTTTGGAAAATGTCATTAAAGATGACCGCTCAGTGTCTGGAATATAGTATGTGCTCAGTACATGCTTTTTGAAAGACTGCATTGGTTTTCTGTCCTGTGTAATGAATTGCCACAAATGTAGCAGCTTGAAACCACATGCATTTATCATCTCACAGATTTTTTTGTCAGGAGTCCAACCTGGCTTAACTAGGGTCTCTGCTCAGGGTCTCATAACACTGCTGTAATCTCATTAGATGGCAGCTGGGCCATATAATTCTCTGAACTCCATGATTCTCTTCCAAGGTGATTTTTGGCAGGATTCAGTTCCTTGCAGCCTTAAAATTTGGCTGCTGGCTGTCAGCCAGGGGCCACTCTCAGTTCCTTGTTCCATGTTGTTTGTACAAGCCCTCCCAAAAGAATCTCTCTCCCTCTGGTCTGTTGAGATAGTCTTACACACTATAATGTAATCTTAGGAGTGGCTGTCCCATAACACCCACAGGACCTACTCATTCTCCAGGAGGGAGGAATATACAGAATGTTGTATATCAAGGGGTGGGAATCTTAGAGACCATCCTGGAATTCTGCTAACAAAAATGACTGAATTTAAAAAAGTAAAGAGGGGTGCCTGGGTG
This sequence comes from Taxidea taxus jeffersonii, assembly GCA_003697995.1. Lineage (NCBI taxonomy): Eukaryota > Metazoa > Chordata > Mammalia > Carnivora > Mustelidae > Taxidea > Taxidea taxus. The sequence continues at coordinate 233,765 of ML103927.1, forward strand.
GCTCAGTGGGTTAAGCCTCTGTCTTCAGCTCAGGTCATGATCTCAGGGTCCTGGGATGGAACCCCACATCAGGCTCTCTGCTCAGTGGGGAGTCTGCTTCTCCCTCCCCATCTAACTGCCTCTCTGCCTACCTGTGATCTCTCTCTCTCTCTGTCAAATAAATAAATAAAAATCTTAAAAAAAAAAAAAAAAAAAGAGTAGGGATACCTGGGTGGCTCAGTTGGTTGGGCGGCTGCCTTCGGCTCAGGTCATGATCCCGGCGTCCTGGGATCGAGTCCGGCATCAGGCTCCTCTCTCAGCAGGGAGCCTGCTTCTCCCTCTGCCTCTGCCTGCCTCTCTGTCTGCCTGTGCTTGCTCCTGTGCTCTCTATCTGACAAATAAATAAATAAAATCTTAAAAAAAAAAAGAGTAAAGATAATCCTTATATAACAATGTCTTGATTTTAAAAGACTGAAAGATATCATTCTTTTAAGTTTTCTTATTAATTAGGAAGGTTTTACATCCCAGAAAATGTTTCAGGAGGTGCCTGAATGGCTCAGTCGGTTAAGCATCTGCCTTTGGCCCTATTCATGTTCGCAGGGTCCAGGAATTGAGTCCTGCATTGGGCTCCTTGCTCAGCAGGGAGCCTCCTTCTCCCTCTGCCCCGCTCCCCCTGCTTGGGCTCTCTCTCTCTCTCTCTCTGACAAATGAATAAATAAAATCTTAAAAAAAAGAAAAAGTTTCAGTGTGGGTGGGAGTGAAGGAGGGGAAAGACAATTGTGAGGAAGGACAATTGAGAGAAAAAAGCATTAACTTAACTTCTTCTTATTCTTTTTTTTTTTAAGATTTTATTTATTTATTTGTCGGAGAGAGAGCAGGAGCGAGGACAGGCAGACAGAGTGGCAGGCAGAGGCAGAGGGAGAAGCAGGCTCCCTGCTGGGCAAGGAGCCCAACGTGGAACTCGATCCCAGGACGCTGGGATCACTACCCGAGCCGAAGGCAGCCGCCTAACCAACTGAGCCACCCAGGCGTCCCAACTTAACTTCTTAACATTACTCAGGGACATCTGTTTCGGTGAAGTGCATCCCTGGGAAAGTCTGGAAATTGAATTTCCTTTAAACTATCTGTGCTCCTGCAAGTCTTCATGTGCCCTCCAGACAGAAGTTTTCTGTGGTCTGAAGGCTACTGATACAGTCTGAGGACAGTCACTTATACCAAACACTGGCAGTCACCTGATATCATGACTTGCCCCAGCCTTTCTTTGAGCTGTGGCAGCAATATGTAACTGCTGAAAGGAAAAGGCTTCCACACCCCTCACCTCCCAGGCCACATTATCTGTCCCTTTAGATCCCTTAACCATTTCCTTGAAGACATCTCAAATAGTCTCCAAACTCTCATTTTATCAGCTAGCACATTTTCTTCATTTTTTTTTTTTTTGCTTTAGTTTTTGTAAAAGACCCAGCATTGGGACGCCTGGGTGGCTCAGTTGGTTAAGCAGCTGCCTTCGGCTCAGGTCATGATCCCAGCATCCTGGGATCGAGTCCCAGATCTGGCTCCTTGCTTGGCAGGGAAAAAAAAGACCCAGCATTATCTTTTCCTATATCCTATATATATATCCTATATATTCCTATATATTATCTTTTCATATATCATATCAGCCATTAAAGGCCTAAATATAGGACAGAAACAAAGACCAAGAGTTAGAAACCACACTCTGAAGAATCCATTCATCTCCAGTGATGAGGGTAGCATGGTAGAGAAAGCTCATGGGCCAGGGGTGTAAAGGACCACTTTGCCATTGGCTAAAATTGAACTAGAAAGTATGAGTTTCCATTGTCGGAAAACAGGAGTGCAGTCAAGTCATGGGGAAACACTTATGTAAATATGCTCAAATGAACACATGATCAACCTCTTGTGTTGGAATGGTTCCATCAGGATTTATGCACGCACGTGTGTCTATGTGAGTGTCTGAGAATAGGTTGATATTACTAGGTTTATGGCAAGTCAGGCTGCATGAGTGTTGTTAAAATAAGCACATGTGTAGGTGGAAGCACTGTTGAGTTGAAAGTGACAAGCGACATGAAGAAGGGACACAGCGGGGGCACAGAGCGAATGAAGCTGAGTGGCACCACTGGAGCAGGAGCGGGAGATCCTAAAGAAGAGACCTGGGGGCGCCTGCATGGCTTGGTGGGTGGGGCCTCTGCCTTCGGCTCAGGTCATGGTCTCAGGGTCCAGGGATCAAGCCTGGCGTGGGCATCGTGGGCATCGAGCTCTCTGCTCAGCGGGGAGGCTGCTCCCCCCGCCCCACACTCCACCGCCTGCCTCTGCTGCTTGTGATCTCTGTCAGATAGATAGATAGATAGATAGATAGATAGATAGATAGATAGATAGATCTATCTTTAAAAAAAGAAGAGAACCTGAAGCTGGGGCAGCCTCACAATTACCTAGTCAATAAAATTATTGTGGAACTTGAAAAATCTTCTAATTCCTAAACACTTGTGCCATCTCTGAGAGGCCTGGTTGTTCTATATTTTGGAAATATTTCCAGTTCCCTTATTCCTACATGATTTCTTAAAATAAATCTTCAGTTTTGAGTCTAACGGGGTGAATTTCTGTTCCTTCTGACAAGGATACTGCTTTAGAAGTTTGTTTTTGTGGGTTTTTTTTGTTTTTTTTTTTAAGATTTTATTTATTTATTTGACAGACAGAAATCACAAGTAGGCAGAGAGGCAGAGAAAGAGGAGGAAGCAGGCTGTCCGAAGAGCAGAGAGCCCGATGCGGGGCTCGATCCCACGACCCTGGGGATCATGACCTGAGCCGGAGGCAGCGGCTTTAACCCACTGAGCCACCCAGGTGCCCCCTGGGTTTTTTTTTTAATAGCTTAATATACTGTGTACCAAAGAACATTAATTGTTCTTTGGTACACAGTATTTACTATACTATTACTGGTACATGGGATTAGTATGTATTTTAAATTATAAATGTCTTAATCTACTTCACAAAGATATGATTTCATTTTCTGAAATTGTGTGTTTCTGTGTATGGAAAATGGGAAGGGACCAGTGATTGTAAAGTGGACTCTGCATCAGAATGTTGAAGTCTACTCTCCACCAAAGGTCTTGTTCCGGTGTTCTTCACATGTAAAGGTAGGAATGCTTTTGGTTCCACATAAAAGAAAATGGTGGTTTTAAGAAATAAAATTTATTTTCACCTAACAGGAAGTCTGGAGTTCAGGGGCTGCTGACTTGAGTTAGTGGCACCACAACATGAGGGCGGCACTCAGCTTGTCTGCAGGACTGCAAGAAGCTTCCATAGGACCAGACTACACATGCACATTCCTAGCAGAAAAGGTGGGGTTAGGGTACTGCCAAGGTGGGACTCCTATTTTTGTCAGAAAAAAAAAAACATATCCTTTCCCCAAATCCCCCCAGCAGATTTCCACTTAGGTCTTATTGGCTCAAGACAGCTCTAAGATGCAGCCACCCTCTAGTTACATGTGTTACAGGGATAGTAAGTATTTAACTTTTCCATCTTCTGTTCTGTTGGCAGGCAATAGAGGAGCATCGGACTTGGGCTAGCTAGCCAAATGTTCCTGGCATCCCTCATCTTGCATGTATTTCTCACCTTCTTTCTTCTCCTCTATCTATTAGGTGTGAAGTCAACTGCTTCTAAAACCAAGGGATTGAGGGGAGCCTGGGTGGCTCAGCCATTAAGTGGCTGCTTTCGGCTCAGGTTAGCCTGCTTCTCTCTCTCCCACTCTCCCTGCTTGTGTTCCCTCTCTGGCTGTCTCTCAGTCAAATAAATAAAATCTTTGAAAAAAAATAAAAATAAAAATAAAGCCAAGGGATTTAGATAATATTCCTTTTTTTTCTTCTAAAAGAGTAAAAAAAAAAAAAAGAAAGAACCAAAATTCTTCTTTTAAAATACTCTTTCCCGGGATGCCTGGGTGGCTCAGTTGGTTAAGCAGCTGCCTTCGGCTCAGGTCATGATCCCAGCGTCCTGGGATCGAGTCCCACATTGGGCTCCTTGCTCGGCAGGGAGCCTGTTTCTCCCTCTGCCTCTGCCTGGCTCTCTGTCTGCCTGTGCTCTCTCTCTCTCTCTCTCTCTCTCTCTAACAAATAAATAAATAAAATCTTTAAAAAAATAAAATAAAATACTCTTTCCCAATAGTAAATGTTGCAGTCACAAATTTGCATTTTCTTTCTTTTTTTTTTTTTAAGATTTTAAAGATTTATTTATTTGTCAGAGAGAGTGAGCACAGTTAGAGTGGCAGGCAGAGGCAGAGGGAGAAGCAGGCTCCCTGCTGAGCAAGGAGCCCGATGTGGGACTCGATCCCAGGACGCTGGGATCATGACCTGAGCCAAAGGCAGCTGCTTAACCAACTGAGCCACCCAGGCGTCCCGTGCATTTTTCAATTAAAGAAGAAAATTTTATCCTCCTCTAATGATGAAACCAATATGATTAAAAAAAAAAAAAGTCACTAATGAAAGCAGCTGGGTATCTCTCTGCAAAATGCCCTCAGTGAGATGCATACAATGGGAAAATGAGAAGTTCTAGCTGGTGTCTTATTGAGACATTTCATTTTTCTTTAGATTAAACTACATCATAGGCTATTGTACTTTTTAAAGCTCAACTTTTCATGTCTCATAAAATGCTTTACTTTGACCTTGCCCTCATTCTTTGGTGTCTGCTTTTGAAAGTTTATATTTTACTGTTTCCTCCTGAATGGGATTTCAGACACAATCCTAAATTTTAGTTGTCAGACTTTTTTCTTTTTCTTTTTTTCTGACAAGACTATGGTTCTTACCCTCATCCATTAATCATTGGACAGAACTGAATCTTTTTTTTCTTTTAGACCTGTTTCTAAAGAAAGACCTTCCAGAATGTACCAGTCTTATAAGTACATTTTCTAAAAAGCAGCAAAAAATAAAACAAAATAAACTCTTAAATGTGTAGTGCATTTTCTACTAGGATAAAAGTGTAGCCTATTGACATCGTAATATATATATATATATTCAGATAAGAACCAGGTGTATTCATTAAATTTATCATTATTGATAGGATTAAAAGTCACATAATACTTTCAGTAGTTCAAGTCACTGTTATTGTATATTATAAGTACTGATAAGTAGGAGTAGAAAACAGAGCCTTCCAAATTCAGAACCTACAAAAACTTTCAGAGTTTGGGTTCCATAAGCACTGATGCCTAGGAAATACAAGTTTGTTTTTCTAAGAGAGGCTCTCTTAACTGCATTTGCTTGAGTTAAATGTAAATTAGTCAGATTCTTGTATTGAATATCTCTTGTTAGTTTGGTGTCTAAATGTATACCTATGGCATAACTGGGGTTCTATTGCCACTGTTGATATATCCAATCATGTGTTTACTCATTCAAGAAATATTTGCTGAGCACCATCTGATGTGTCTGAAACTGTGCCGAGTCCTGGGATCTTGGGTACATCAGTGAACCAGACAGTGGTCTCTGTTGCCATGGCATGGATGGACTCATGAGAACAACAACAGACAAAAGACAATGTATAAGTAAGCACACAAAGACAGACGTAATTGTAAATTATAATCCATAAGGACGGTGGAGAACAACACCCTACCATTGACTGAATAATAAATTAAAGTCCTTTTGAGATGGGAGTGTTTGAGATCTGACCAACAAGAAATAAAGTGATGTAAAGGGACGCCTGGGTGTCTCAGTTGGTTAAGCAGCTGCCTTCGGCTCAGGTCATGATCCCAGCATCCTGGGATCAAGTCCCACATCAGGCTCCTTGCTTGGCGGGGAGCCTGCTTCTCCCTCTACCTCTGCCTGCCACTCTGTCTGCCTGTGCTCGCGCCCTCTCTCTCTCTAACAAATAAATAAATAATATCCTTAAAAAAAAAAAAGTGATGTAAACATTGGTGGGGGGGGGTATTATCTCTGGTAGATGGAAACAGGCACCAAATGTTCCAGAAAAGTGAATGGGGTTGGTACTTTACAGAAGCAGAGAGAAGGAACGCCTGAGTGGCTCATTTGGTTAAGTGTCCAACTCTTGGTTTCAGCTCAGGTCATGATCTCGGGGTAGTGATCTCAGGGTCGTAGGAGAGCCCCACATTGGATTCCTTAGCGTGGACTCTGCTTAAGATTCTCTCTCCTTCTCTCTCTTCCCTTTCTCCCCCCTACCCCCCACTTTCTCTTTCTCCTTCTCTCTCAAATAAATAAATAAATCTTAAAAGAAGAAGAAGAAGGGGGAGGAGGAGGAGGAGGAGGAGGAAGGCCACTGTGTCTAGAGCATTTTGAGCAAAAAGAATATGTATACATGACATGAAGGTAAAGAATGAGGCTGGGGGGTCAGATCATGTAAATTCACATTAAATCATTCTAAGAATTTGACATTTCTTCCCACAAGGAATCTCTCAAAGGACTATGGACAAAGTAGACAATATGATCAGGTTTTATATTTTTTTAGAGGTTGTACAAAAAATGTATTGGTGGAGGGCGCCTGGGTGGCTCAGTGGGTTAAGCTGCTGCCTTCGGCTCAGGTCATGATCTCAGGGTCCTGGGATCGAGTCCCGCATTGGGCTCTCTGCTCAGCAGGGAGCCTGCTTCCTCCCCTCTCTCTCTGCCTGCCTCTCTGCCTACTTGTGATCTCTCTCTGTCAAATAAATAAATAAAATCTTTAAAAAAAAACGTATTGGTGGAAAACAAGACAAATATAAAGAGGACTTTCTCAGAAGAACTTTGCAAATGTTACATATTCTTCCTTATTGGGAATAAGGAAGTCAGGTGAAATTACTGAAGCTATCTAGGGGAACAGTGAAAGCTGCTTGGACTGGAATGATAGGCATTATGGTGCAGAGAGGCGGACAGGTATTTCAGACACAAAGACCAGAATTTACAGAAAGATTGGAAGTGAATATGAGGTGTAAATAAGAATGACAGTTGATCTGGTTTGAGAAGATCAGGAAAGAAAGATCTTTCCAGAAGCTCTGGAAAGAGAGAGGAAGAATTTAGTTTTCCAAAAGGGAATTAACACACGTGATCCATGCAACCCCCTGCAGCTTATATATCAAAATGGGAATAATTCAAAGATTAGCACAACCCCTTCACACACAGATTAGCACACATTTGTGAAATACTGTATAATTAAAAATAAAACTCACACTCTTAAAAGGAAAACTATAAGGAAAAAAACAAACTAAAATAAATAGCATTACTAAGAAAGGCTAAAGGAGTAACATAAAGTATATTACTTTATACCTTAAACACAAATTAATTCAAATCTCTTACAGAAAGACAAGATGTCAAATTTGGTTTAAAAAAATATGTTATCTGTGATGTACAACAAACATACTTAATGTGATAAATAAAGTTAGAAAATATAGGAATGATCAAAGAGATGCTAAGAAATGCGAATAAAAAATCAGGAGTGGCAAATATTAGTCAAGGCAAAATAGAAGAATAAGAAACTAGGACGGAGACAATATGTTAGGATACAAAGCATAATCATGAAGGAAATACAGTAGCTGCCAGCCAATGCATCCAACATGGCAACTACACTCGTGTAAAAAAAATAACTATTAGAAATACCTATCAAGAGAATATGATAAGATACCTTCATGATGGGAGGTTTTAATACACTTCTTCCAGCAGCTATCATATCTGGAAGATTTAAAAAAGGGAATGCCAATTAGTAAATAATAATACTATCAAAAATGTTCAGATTATCTATGCTAAGATTCAGAGGTGGCCCCATGAAGATACTGGGTAGGTAGGTCAGGGCTGAGAATAGCACCTTTGTGATGTTTCTTTGACACATGGAGCTTCCATTGACACCTATCCATTTACATGGTAGGTGATGATTCTTTTAATGTCTCAGACCTACACAAATTAGAGGCTGACATTTGTTTGACCAGGCCTTGCTTGTCTCAGTTCCATTACAATGGAATGAAACTTTTAGGACATTAAGATGAGAGATCATTTAAAAAGGGGTTTTTTTTTTTGTTTTTTTACTCCATTATTATTGAATCAAGAAAATCCTGAGCAATAAGCAGATATTACACTCTTCAGAGTCCTTTGGCAAAGGTGATATTTCTTCAAAGTCCAAGTACCCTGGACACCTAACCTCACCTAGCCTATCCAGTCCTTGGGCAAACACATAAAACTGCTTTGCTTACAGCCTATTGGGAGGCTTGTGGGCAATGACCTAGCAATGACCTGAATGCAGTAACATGTTCTAATTTGTTTTATTACCTTCCCTGGGGCAGGAACCAAGACCCCAAGTGACATCCAATTACAATTCTTAATTCACCTGAGGCATGTTTAATGCTGACATCAAATCACAACATCCTTAACCTCACTTGGATGACAAAAGACAAGATTTTCCTCTATTCTCTAAAATAAACTTCAAGTAGCAAATATACATAATTGGCTAGACAAAGAGGGATTTCTCATAGGAATTTGCAAGATGTGTAATTTGTCTTCTCTCCTTGTTACAGTATGTATAATTTGTCTTGTGGGAAATGAAAGGTCACAGGGGTCTTTTTGCAACTTGGTTATTAGTCACAACTTATTAAAACCATGTTCTTCCCAGGAGAGATGGGTAATGCCATAGCCCCATGATATCAGAGGCTCAGAAGGGACTGCCATAACATGGAGTACTTTGGGTAGAATAAGATGAGGATACTGGTCATGGATGAAAGGGAGAGACTGATTAAAAATCTAAGATGTTCTGAGAAAGCTCAGAATAAGGATCACCTTTTGGGAGAGAAATTAATTCAATTTAAAACAAATGGAATGTTTTTCCCAAATGTGAATATCCATCAAGTAGCTGGAAATATGGGAGATGTCCAGAAGACAGATTAACAGGGAGAGTTAGTTATTTGGGTTTAATTCACACAGAGGCAAGGATGCTTACGTGGGTTGGTTTTTGTTTTTTGGGGGTTTGTTGTTGTTGTTGTTGGGGTTTTTTTTTAAGACTATTTTGAAAAGAGAGAACTTGAGTGAGGAAAGGGGCAGAAGGAGAGAATCTTCAAGAAGACTCCTTGCTAAGTGTGGAGCCCAGCTTGAGGCTGGATCCCAAGACCCATAAGATCATGACCTGAGCTGAAACCAAGAGTCAAGATGCTTAACCACTGAACCACCCAGGTGCCTCTAGAAAATGTATTTTCTAGTTTTTGAAATTATTTAACTGATATTTTTTTTTGTCTTAAAAAGAAAATTTTACATAAATTGTAATACTCTTAGTAAATACTTAAACCATTTAAATAACCATTGCTGTTCGATGCTAGGTTGTTCAGGTTGGCCAAAGAACCCTTAAAAAGAAATCAAATTTTAAACTTATTTTTTATAGTATCTACATTTAAAATAATGTGTACAAATACACACATACACACATTCAGGTAGAAATAATATAAAAGCCTTTGCAAATATTTCTTAGGTTAAAGAAAAGATAATACAAGGAATTTTATGTAAAAGTGATGGTTTGTTTACCAACTATTCATTTCTACTTTTATTCCAAGAGTCTTGATCTCCCTGTCTGCCTCCATTCCTCCAGGCAGTATCTACATCCTAGCCCTCTGCCCAGGAACACTACAAGAGACCAGCGCTGCTGTGTGATGGCCTTCCACAAGGAGAATGGAGGGCCAGAACTACTCCCTGTCCTGCCAGCTCCAACCTTTGCATTTCTCTTTCCACTTTTCCAGGCTCAGAATTCCTACCTCTTCTCTGAAAGAAGAAAAACTGGTTCTGCAAGTTTGCAGACCAGTGTCTTCTCCCTTTTAAGACTTGGTTCTTGCTTAGGACTGGGGGCATCATGGGGGGAGAGGAACAGTGTTTGCACCAACGATGGAGAAAACAAGGAGGGAATATTCATACCCCTATCAGGCCACACTCGTAGCAGGTTTTCTTTTTCTCTTACAATAAAAGATGCTAAATGGGTTTTTTCTCCCCCTACTTAAAAGATCTTTAAAAGTAAGACATTTAAAAAATGTCTTGCCCAAGGTAGTTAGTGTTTGGTGAGGAGTGTGTAAGTGAATGAATGAGAAGTGAATGAACTTTTATTCTTAGGGATGGAGGTGGGGGCTAAAGATGTTTCAACAGGACTTTTTCATTTTACAAGTTTTTCAATGTACATTTTGTCACTTAAATCTTGATAGAATTGCATAAAGAAATTTTTTAAAAAGATTTTACGTATTTATTTCACACAGAGAGAGAGAGAGAGAAAGATCACAAGCAGAAGGAGCGGCAGAGGGAAAGGGAGAAAGAAGCAGGTTCCCAACTGAGCAGGGAGCCTGACACAGGGCTCAATGTGGGACTCAATCCCAAAACCCCAGGATCACAACCCCAACGGAATGCAGACACTCACCTGACTGAGCCACACAGATGTCACAGTAATTTTAGAGATTAAAACAAAAACAAACAAACAAAACCCCCCCACTAAGATCATTGTAAAGTCAAGACAGGATTCCAGGTCTCTGACTCCAACTAGTGGCCATTTTCACTCTGTCATTTTTACTCTGTCTTTAGAAGAATGAGAGAAATTTGAACACCAATGATCACTGCTAGAGAAGGAGGAAGTTTCTTCAAGAAGCCACTCAGAGTGAGCCAATAAAGGCAGCGAAAGCAGTAGAAGCAGAGGAAGCAGGCTTTCATTCAGCTAGACTCCAGCTTGTGCCCCCTTCCTCTTTTTGGTGGTTCCTGAGCTGCCTCAGGGGCTACGTGACCTGCAGCAATATGACTCAGATGCCCACTCTCTTCACTGCCCTGTTCTGCTCTCCACTCCAAGCAGTAAGTGCTTTGCTTTACTGATCACCTGTCCCCCTCCCTCCATAAAAATTCTTTGGAAGACCCGTCTAAACCCCTCTTGTGGACCTGGCATGACTACAGCCACTCCCAACCCCACTTCAGAGTAACCATCATACCTGATCCCAGATCCCCTAGGCTATGCCTTGGTTTAATGCTTGTAATACTAACTGCCAATTATTAAGAACTTCCTATATGCTAAATAGAGTGCTGATCCCTTTAAGTGTTTAACTATTGACCCTCCAATATGCCCACAGCATTTACATTATAACTATTATTATTCTGTCAAAGGAATTAAGAGCAGAAAAATAGGATGACTTAGCCAAGGTCAGTAACTCGCTTATTTAGCCCAGGAGCTGCATGTCAACTTCAGGTCTGACAGATGGCAAAGCCCAGGTTCTTCTAGAGCATCAAGTATGTACCTGGTGTAAGTACTCTATCTTCAGTGAGTCCTTCTTGACAGTCCTATCTAGAACAACAACTGCCCCAGTCCCTCCTTGTTCTTATACCCTGCCCTGTTTTTCTTCATAACACTGATCACTGATGAACTGATTCATCATTTGTCTCCGTGACTAGAATTTAAGCTCCCAGAGGGCAGGAGCTTGCCTTTTTAAAATTTTTTTCCCCGATGCCTTCTCCAGTGTGTAAAGCAGAGTCTGGCAATAGTTGTATTTCAATCAATATTTTTAAAAAAGTATATGAATGCATAACTCTAGAACACTAATTCTAGAACACAGTTTCATTTCCTAAATACAAGTCCCTTGATATTTTCCCTGTGAGAATGAAGATGGAATTATATAGGAAAATTAAGAAAAGATGGCAGAAGCAGACAGCAAGAGGATTCACTAATGTTTCTGACATGATGCAAACATTTACATGTTAGGGTATTCCAGCCCCGTATTACTGACTGACCTTCTAATTAGCTTTCGATGCCACAACAAACATTCCCCAAATCTCAATGCCCCACAATAGGAAGCATATATTTCCTACTCATTTTACATGAAGGTTGTAGGTTGGTTACACCTCTGCTGGGCTTGACTTAGCTCTATGTATCTTCACATTCTTGGTCCCACGCTGAAGGACAGCCACCATCTGGGCCATGCTGTTCTCATAACAGAAAGCAGATGCTCAAAAGGGGACATGGGCAATCCACAGAAGCACATTCAATATTATGTCTGTTCATATTCCATTAACCAAAGCTGGTAACATGATCAAGCCAATGTCAATGGGAAAAAACAGTTCATATAAGCATTTAGGGTAAGATCAGGGAGAAATGAGTAATGCAATACAGTACATACATATTACATTTCTAGATCACTATATCCAAGATCTTTTCTTTTCCTTCACTAAGTACACAAGTTTATAAACAACCCATCTTACATGTTTTTCTTCTACATCAAGTTTTTCTTCTCCAAATACACATCACTTGTTTCTACTGAATGTTCTCCAGATTTTGATTATTCTTCTTTCCCAAATTTTGTGCAAACTGTGACTTTTAATCTGAATTTCTAAGTTACTAACTCTCAAATTTGGTCTCATCGACAAATTTAATCTTATTCAGTCAAATATGACCAAAGTCCATGAAAACCAAGATCATTCAAAAGAAATTTTTTTTTTGACACAGAAATCTCATGAGATGATTTTTCCATAACAAAATCAATAGAGTATTTGATTCTTTAGCTGTAAAATACCCAACCAGCTTAGTCAGAGGAAATACAATCTTAGTTTTAAAGACTTCCTTAAATATCATGACAATTTTGCTGTTTTTAGAACTTTATCAATATTTCATTATGATATTATTCTCTACAGCAGGATCTAAGAAAAATATTCTATTAATCATGGAGATATTAAAACTATCTGTCATTTGTAGCATGCATATGTAATAACGTAATCAGATAAAACTGATATCAGAGACAAATGGTCCACATTAAAAATGTCTGCTCGAAGTTCTGAAATAGCTCCTTTTATGATGATTTTTCAATAACTAAACGTCTCAATTTGCAAATGAAGATAAATGCTAAGATAATTTTTTTCAAACCCTGAGTTATAAAACAGAATAAAGACAGGCCTGAAGTGACTAACAGTATAGCAGCTGAAAAAAATGTTTCCAAACTTTTCAAGACAAATATTTTTAACCTACTGGCTATTTTCTTGGACATTTACTTTAAACTCTCCATAATTTTATTTAAAATAAAACTAATGGAAGCATGAAACATGTGAACTTGAGCATATATATATATATATATACATATATATATGTGTATATATATACATATATATACCTGTACGTACAGGTATATATATATTTCAGATTAAAATTGCATATTTGGGGTGCCTGGGTGGCTCAGTTGGTTAAAGGTCTGCCTTTGGCTTGGGTCACAATCTCTGGGTTCTGGGATGGACCCTGCATGGGCTCCTTGCTTCTCCCTCTGCCTATTCCCCCACCCTCCCCCACCCCTGCTACTTATACTCTTTCTTAAATAAATAAAAACACTTTAAAAAAAAACCTCAGTCTCCGGAGATATCGGGTGTGTCCTTGACCTTTAGAAGGTCTGAAAATTGTCATGTTTTACTCTGATTTGTCCAGGGCTGACTGTTGAAATTTAAGGCAGATAATGATCTATCTAATTACTAAAGAAACATGGGCAAGAGAAGCTTATATAACCTTTCTTTGGATTTAGACGTATGTCGCCAGCTTCTAGTATTATGAGCACTTGATCACCAATCTCTCATGGATATTTGAGTTCCCTTTCTTTTTCTTCTATGTTACAATCAATGGAGAGAAACTAAACTTTCTTTCATACATATAAAGGCATTTATGTCAATCCATTAGCCATGATTGTGTCAAACTAATAGACAAAGTACTGAATTTATGAAAATGCTTTGTCCATACTGTTTTTTCAAACAAGTTTCTGCATCTAAGAATTAATTTTTTCATTGAATACATACATATTCCTTATTTTCAGAGCTCTATTTTAAGCACAGATGACTGTCCAAGGAGGTAAGTGCTTTGACTCTCATCCTATATTCTAAACAAAGAGGAAGCACTCAGAGAAAAATAATTGGGGGAAAAATGATGTTTTATCCTCTGTGTTCAGAACTAAATGGTACGCTTCTAGTTTTTTATAACTTCATTTTGCTTCATTAGTAGTTTTTTAAAAGATAAAACCACATTTAAGCCATTGGTCTTTGAGTACATTTACATTCTGACATGGAACTAGACTGCACATAGGGCAATTATCAGGCTAGGGCTGAACATAGCATGATGTTTCTTACACACTTTTTTTTTTTAAAAGCCAGACCAGACTGCAATAAAGAAGAATGTAATATCTAAAAGGGTAAAAACGAAACTGCAAGTACAATTATTCCCTATAATGTTTCTAGTTTCTCCAACAATGGAAGATGGAACAAATCGTTGTAGCAACAACAGGAAATTGAACGAATGCCTCATCAGGGATGCGATAGTGTGCACATGGTACACACAGCAGTATCCTTGATGTGGAGCTTCAGCAATCAATCATGTGGACGTGGAATAGCAGCAGAAGCTTTAGGGGGGCATGGTAAGCAAAGCTGCTCCTTTGGAGTTAGCAAAAAGAGGAGCTATCACAACCATTAGTAGACGAAACAAAGGAGAAAAGTATAAAAAAGCTGCATGGATCATTCAAGCCATTCCATGAGTCCATGTAAGGAAACTGAAGGGGGCTAGAGTTCTCAGAAGAACATGGGTTTGCAAACTTATTTTCACTCTAAGACCACTATAGTGTCAGAAAAAAATAAAGCGAATAATACCAGAAAAAGAAGTAACAGCACATCCAAAATAATGGTTAAACAAAATAAGATTTTGGTAGCCTAGGATCTTACAAAATAAGATTCTATGAGGGTGTAATGAGATAAACTGTCTAAAGGAGTTGGGTAGAAAAATAATTATAAGTAGAAAGGAATAAAAAGAAGAGGCAATCTTATGTGTAGTAAAACTGGGAAGGGGGTAGTGGAGAAGAAAACATACCAAAACATGAACTCATTAAGGGTCTTCCATCACTGGAAAAGCTAAGATCAAGTGATAAAGGCATGCATATGTCTCTAAAGCACTTTTCATAATTAGCACCATACCAAGCACTATAGGGTACAAATACACTTGATCTTAGCCAAAAGACTGAGAAGCGATATATAGGATACAAATAAATGACAGGTACTCTCACCTCTAGTCTTGCAGGTGATAGCAGCAGCTGGCTATAGGGCCCCAAGGAGCATACAGACAAGAACACATGGCAAACTAGGGCAGAATACAAAGAAGGAATAAAAATAGAAAATAAAATCTTATCACAGTAAGGTCAGGAAGCATGAACTTCAAAGGACAGGAAAGATAAAGTGTTCTGGAAATATACAGACCTTACATATAAATAGTTGGGACCTTTCTTATTGTTATTAAATATAAACGTTCTTTTAGTCCCTTTAATTCCTCTCTGATCAAAAGCATTATGGAGCGACTGTATAGCATATATATATATACATACATACATATATATATATATGTTAGAATATGTATGTATATATATATGTTATGTATGTATGTATATATATATATGTTAGAATGAAGAGATTTCCGTCAACTGGAGAAAATTTATATAGTAAACTTTCTAAAACAAAAGTAACATATTGAATCTGAAAAAATATAGACCAGCAACATTTCATATGCCATAAAAATTAGGAAGAACAACAAAAAAAGAAATCACAAAAAAATTGTTAATATCCATGAAGAGGACAGAATACTGGGTAAAAACTAACGAAGATTTATTTTGAAAATCCTATCAGTGTATGAATCTTCTATAAACATATCTTTGATTTTTTTTTTTACAAACTTAATCATTTATTTTACCTTCAGCAAATATATTTTGTGGTCCCTTTGATACTAGATTGGTCACCACCAGACTGGTATGGTAAAATTGTTCCTTATTATAGGATGATGGAACTAAACAACAATGTCGGGTGTAATTATGGTATCTTTCAATGTTACAAGACACAATATATTTCAGATCCACGACCTCCTTTGAATGTACAATAAGCATTTAGGTAGATAGTTCCATACTGCTTACTGGGAGGGACAGAAATCTGAGCCAAGCCAGAACTCTGAACCACAGGAACCTGGAAGGCAGTCTCTAACCCTCATTTAGGCTCACCCTCACATGTACCCCATTTACTTGTAATGCAGACAAATCCTTCCTCTGAAAGTATATGTTCATCTCTAAAAATGTACCCATTTTTCTCTTTATATACTTCTGCTCCAAATACTCTTTTAATAAGATTTTATTCATGGCCACATCCCTGACAATGCTGAGGAAAAAATCAATTCTGTTTCCCTTACTGCAAAAATTGAGTATTTATTATGATACCATCATAAAAGATCTAAAGCCCTTTGTAACTAAGAATCTATATAAGCTCTGTGGAAGTCTAAAGTCCAGCACAGTCAATTACCGAGAAGTTTCTCCCACTGTCAACTATTTTAGTCAAGATATCATTAGATTCTTGACTTGTTTCAATTTCATAATCTGTTAAAAGTTTTCTAGATATAATTCCTCTTTATTAAATGAATGAATGGATTTGGGTTATCAAGTGGGATCTGATATTTTAATAAGGATTCCTTGTGACATTTCCTATCACAATTGTGTTATGTTTTCAAGAGTGAAGTGTTATTTACACTGAAAAACTAATTCACTAAGGAGGTAGGAAAAGAATAAATGAAACAAGATGGGATTGGGAGGAAGACAAACCAAAAGAGACTCTTAATGTCATAAAACAAACTGAGGGGGGGTGGGGGGGTGGGAGAGGGTGGTGGGGTTACATTATATGTTTAAATTAAAAAAATAAATTTAATTAAATTTTAAAAAAACGAATTCAAATTTATAGGGGTTTCCCAATGTTTTTGGATAATAACTTTAAAATTGTCTTTAAAAAATCACATTTTGTGCCCAAATATAAAAGGCAGTACTATCCTAGAAAATAAAGAGACTAAAAAACATTTTAAAAATTTACTTTTTATAAATATAGGAGATGCATCTGTGAATCAGAATAACAATAATAAGCATAAGGACTTCCAAATTCAGAAAAGGCAAAATGGTGGAAAGTAAAAAGGGAAGGATGGATACCTCTGGCTGCAGAGCTCAGACCAACCTGGCAGAATTCCCAAGGTTGGGTATCATCAATCAGTATCTTTATCTCAACTGAAACATCCGAATCTGTGGGCTAACTGGGGGAAACTTCCATGAACTAATATGGCAACAAAATATCAAGGTAAGGCTGAGAAAAGAATTCCACTGACATGCCACATTTTTAGGAAGCATTTAGTCAGTGAAGCATAGCAAAAGATAGTGACATAAATGTAGGCAGACCCACAGCTGTTCATTTCTGTTGGGTGGTGAAAAGAACAACGCAACCACACTAGAAACTGTCCAGTTCTATGAACCTCCTATAAATAACTAGTTTAGGATGAGAACCTTACTCAAAGATAACGCAGGGTCAAAAATTAATCAGCATTGGTTCTCATCAAATGTAGTATCACATGAAGGACAAAGGAAACAGGAAGACCAAATGGCAATGGACCCTGAGCAAAACAATCTTGCCACAGAGCAGATGACAAAAAAATACTGTCTTAAATTAAAATTTAAATGAAGCGGTTAGTTACATAAAGCAACTACTCAAGTAAAAGACACAAAAGATTACACAACATGAGACTATGTTACAAAGGAGTGAAATACAAACCAGAAGAGCTTAGGAAAGGAGCGAATAAAAAGTAAAACCCTTACAGCAATGGAGGCTACTCTGGCATAATTACATAGGACATTACAGAATTACATAATTTTAAAGATATTGTCCCAAAACTATGGCAAGGAACATGGAGCATAATACTGAGGACAGAATGCAAAATGGAATGGAAATGAAGAGTTAAAACAAAAAACAAATAAATAAAACAAAACAAAGAGTCAAAGAGGACTACAGGAAAAAAAAAAAAGATCGCAATGGAATCAAACATATACATAGATGGTTTCCCTAAAGGTGAGAATCAAAATAATGAAATATAACAATTACCAATAAAACACAAGAAAACTTTCTAGAAAATAAAAGGAATAATGGTAAATCCAGAGACAGAGCACAAGTTGTCTCAGGAAAAAATGGATATAGAATGACCAATTTTATCACAAAATAAAATCACTGGACTTTAAAGGTAATGAAAGAATCCTTTAAATGTATAAGTGTAAAGATTAAGATACTTATAAATGGTAAAGTAGGCTAGTTTCCAAAAGCTCCACAGGAACACTAGAAGACAGTAGAGTAATGCCTACCGTCTTCTCAAAGATAGTGTCTCAGTAATTATAGCACCACCCAAATTCTCATGTAAGAATAAAAACAATGACTGTTAACATGCAAAAACTCAGGGTATATAGTGCCTATTAATTCTTTTCAAAGAAACCATTCAAGAGTAAATTTTAGCTACCCAAGAAATAAAAGGAGACAAAGTGGAAAAAAGAAAAACAGAACAAAGCAAAACAATAAGACACACACAAAATAACAACTAGTGATGAATGTTAATTCCCTTTAACTCTAGTACTAAGACTAAACAGTTACAGAGATCATAGTTACAGTCAAAATGTAAAAGTTATCAACCCTGACAGGATTCTTTCACTTCCTTGTTCTCTTTCTATATTAGGTAGAAATGTGTAGAAAATTCTTGAGTGCACAGGTGAGCACCAAAGATGAAGAACCAGGAAGAGAACTTGAGATAGAATTATAAAGAGGTCATATTCTGTTTAGATTACCAGGAAAGGAAAGAAGACTTGTGGGGCTCAGGTAGAAGGCTCTTACTGCAATCAGGCCTGTTTATTTGTTTATGTGCCCCCTATACTCTTTTTCAGAAACTGAGCCTGATGACTGGTATATGGGGGGAGGCACCCCCACATGAAGGAGTTTGCTAGAGCATGACTTGGTTAGGCACCAAGCACACTCTCCTACTGGTTGGATCCAGGGCTACAGGGAAGAGAAAGTCCAGTTTACGAGGGCCCTAAAATCGTGTGGACCACTAGTTTCATAAAATGCCCTCAATGTAGTTAAATTCAACTGAATCTTTCATTAAACCCACCTGATTTTAAATATGAATTATTGGCCATCTCTAAAGTGATATTTATATAGAAGTCACAGGGATAAATATTTATTGATTCTAGACTAATTGGGGCATTTTCTTGGTTTTAAAAATCAATTCACTTGCAGCACTTTTTGGTGAGGTGGGACCCATTATGAAGCACATTTTACAAACGAGGACTATATGAAGTGCACTGCACAGAAAAAGAGTGGTCTAAGTAATAGTCTCTAAAATAGAGAACCTCAATTCATGTTCTACCTCTGCTGTTTAATGCTATTTTGAAGAAATTGTTTGTACAGAGGTTTCAGTAGTTTTAACCATAAAATAATAATGGTGATGATAAAAATAATACTAACAGTGTTGTTTTGAAGATCAACTCACATAATGTACCTAAAATGCTTTAGCTATAAAGCATTATACCAATTTATCATTATTATTATTTTATTATTATAAACATTCTCCATTTGGTCATCTCATTTGTAATTAGCAACATTGTGCATGCTTTTGTATCTTTAAACTCAACAGGGTTATACTATTTTTCAACAGAACTAAAAATCATTGGTTCCTTTCTACAAAGTTTATCTAAAATAACTGGTCTCTGAATGTTCCAAGGAAAGAGAGTCTAGATTAGCCCCTTAAAAAATCTTTATCTCAAAAATGTTAAGGACCACAGACAGTGGAATGCACTGCCTAACCAGTTGTTGAAGGTGGTTTTTAAATCATAGGACCTATGGATGTTGAAAGTATGTGCTAACAAATTCAGATTTATGTTATCTCTGTTATCTATTGGTCCCTTGAACTTTTTCTCTTTCCTAAAATAACTGCATGGATCTAAGAAGAATCCCAATAACAAATGATTCAGACCAATTAATTAGAAACCATCTTTCATGGTTACAATCTGAGTACAAAATATTCCAGCAGTTGAGACAGAGCTTTTCAAATATTCTTCATGTTTACAACTTATAAGAGATTTATGAGTTTTCTCCTTTGTTTTTAATAGTAATTTATGTTTTTCTCTTGTCTCCCAGAACACCTTTCTTTACAATAAAGTCATATTCCAGATACATTTTGCATATTTCCTCTTTCAGCCCTTTTTTCCTGCTTATCTTCATTCTTTGTTAAGCTGGCATTAGGGAGGAAAGCATGCTTTTCCAAGGGGAAGCAACTTCAGCACATGAGGTTTCCAAAAGTATTACTAACACAAAGTGGATTTAATAACTGGGAGAGATAATTGCAGCATTGCCTGTGAAGCCTACAAATATTTAACAGTAACAAGCATTAGAGGGGTGAGACTCAAACTCCTTTATTCTGAGAAACTAAGCCTGTATGTCTAATTGGATACAAGCTTCACTTCATTATATCCCATCTCTGCAATTTCATGATTTAGATTATACAGCTTTGATCTATACTTTCTTCCCCCTCCTACTCTGGTATATCTTATATGGGCCTAAAATCCCCAGGCAAAAACTCTTTAAATGACTCAGTGCCAGTACTTGTTTCCAAACCCTTGAATTCTTTTCCCAGTCTCATGCTTTGAATTTGGAAGTGAAATCCATTTGTTTTAGCTTGTTCATTTGTTTTCTTTGGCCTGGTGCAGCTTAAGTGCCATTAAGCGTTTCTATGATGTCTGAACTTGAGGGAAGAAGAGAAGTACAAGATATATTACAAGTGAAAACAGAAGAGTAGTGTCACAGAATTCTAGAAAGCCATCACACACATCGTGTTAAATATTTTTCTCTGTACTTCTTACCATTTACTTTCAAATCCTTTTAGGACATATTTAATTCCACCTTCATTAACTGCATTTACTTATTTATAATTAAAAGAAAAATTTTAAATACCTGTTCAAGCAAAATTGTTATCTTCACTTAACACAAGGGAAAATTTCAAGGCTTTTCTTTCTTTTCTTTTTTTTTTCACTATACTCATTCTCTGAGTTACAGTTGTAAAAACTCCTAACTTGATTATGGTGAGTCTTATTTAAAAATCAAATATGAAAGTTTCAGTAGATTGACTGAATTAATGCATCCAATTATTTACCTCTCCATTCACTTTCCTTGCCATATGATTTTGCATGTCTTCTGTCAAAAAAAAAAAAAAAAAGATGGCATATATTTCCCTACCCCTCGATTTTGAATTCAGCTATGTAATTTTGCTTTTCTCAGTAGGATGTTGGTCGTGTTGGTACATTTAGGTCTTGAAAAAAAAAGAACGCGCAATTATCTGCCATTGCTCCTGCCTTGCTACCAGCTCTGCACATAGATAGCTACGCTAGTCTGCTGGTGGTTGAAAGACACATAAAATAGAACCGTATCTTCCCAATCCTTCCAGCCAAGGCCAACCTACAGCCAGCATGAATTCTTAACCGGCGTGTGAGTGAGCCAGCCATAATCAGCAGAGTGACTTCATCACTCGACTGCAGGAGAAAAAGGAAACCTGGCCACCAGCGACTGAGCACACTAGTGTGGGATAAATAAATGCCTGTTGTTTAATGCCTTTAAGGTTTGTGGTTGTTTGTTACACAATAGTTCCATAACAACAGATACCACATATTTATGTATATAGACACTATATATGCACATACGTAAACATATGTATACATTGTAGTGTAGATGCTTAGAAATGTGTTAGGGAGTAAAAATATGTTTCTGAACAGTTATATGCGATAGTTACATATATGTGAATAAATGTTATAATAGATTTAGAAACTTTAAGGTTACAGTCACAGAAATAGACCATTTTTCCTAAAGCCACTTTACTTAAAGCCCCTTTGCCTAAAAGTTTTCCAAATACTCAAACTCCCTTTAATATGTTTATGTGTGTTTGAAAGATTCATTTTTACTTTTTATATTTCTGACAAAATTTAGTATTTTAATTACTTAGATCTTAGTATATTTTCATCTAATTTTGTAGACCTAAAAAATAAATTAGATTTGTAACACTTCTGGAAAGGTAAAAATATTTTGTTTATTTGCAGGTTTAATTTAATATTTTATTCATTTTTTAATATATTAACACCCACTTAGGGAAAAAAAAAGACTTCCTTCAGTTTAAAAAAGAAGGTTAGTAATCATTTCCTGCTAATAATACTAATAAGGCATTAAGTATAATCAGTTATGGGATGTGCAATCTTGATACGGTCTGAATATGTGTTGCCTTATGAAATGTGTTGTATTTCTTAACCCAGTGTTCCTCCATGGGAATAAATATATTGAAACCTTTTAATACCATGTGACATAATATGAACCTGAAACATCTTTAATCTTTCAAAAATGAAATATTTCAAATTAGCTAGACGTCCAAGGGTTCAAAAACAGAAATAACAGGTAAAAAAATAAACAATGATATAAAACAATCCCATCTTCACAAAAATGTTATCAATTTGATAACCTGTACTACACATATTTTTAAGTATTTCAAATGGATTTGAGGTGAAGTGGAACTTGTACCTCCCTATATCATCTTGTTACCATCCATGTGGTCAAGGAAAAAACTCGGGAATTTTAAGTAATTATGGGTTTGGTACATTTATGTTCTGTTAATGCCAAGAAATAAGTAAAATATGACACAAAACAGAATGAGAATAAAAATGGATTTTTTTTAAGATTTTATTTATTTATTTGACAGAGAGAGATCACAAGTAGGCAGAGAGGCAGGCAGAGAGAGAGAGGAGGAAGCAGGCTCTCTGCTGAGCAGAGAGCCCGATTCGGGACTCGATCCCAAGACCCTGGGATCATGACCTGACCCGAAGGCAGAGGCTTTAACCCACTGAGCCACCCAGGCGCCCCTAAAAATGGATTTTTTAAAAAGACTTATTTATTCTAGAGAGAGAAAGAGAGTGCAAATGGGGGGAGGAGATAAAGGGAGAGGGAGAAAGAATTTCCAGCAAACTCCCCATTGAGCACAGAGCCAAACATGGGGCTCAATCTCAGTGAGATCCTGACCTGAGCCAGAATTAAGAGCCAGATATCTAATCAACTGAGCCACCCAGGCACCCTTAAAGTAAAATGGATCTTTAACTTAAAGCTAAGGTAATTAATTTTAACTCAAAGCTAAGGTAATTAAGGTAATTAATTAATTAATACACCCACATCACAGAATCAAAGCATATCCATCCTTAGGAAGAACAAAAATTTCCAGTGTAAACTGGAGAAGAAAATAAATAAATTTGGTTTTGTTTGCCAAAGTATATTTTATTTTAGATACTGAGAAGAAAGCTAACCAGTGTCCATATTCAGAGTCTTCCAATCTTTTTTTTATCTTTCTTTCTGCCACTGTTTGCAAGGCCAGCTTGTTTCCACAACGGAAAACACTTTGTAAACTATAAAATGCCATATAAGTATAACCTTTCCCAACTTTCTTTGAATCTATAGATTATGCAATTTATCCCCAAGTTATGTTGAGTTTTGCTTATTCTGAAGGGGTGGGACTATACTGAAAATAATAAAAGTGTCAATAAATGTTGGAAAAACAAGTATAGTTAGGCCCATTTTATATTACAGTATAGTCTAAAACACTCTTATCATCTGATTTAGTATACTCATGAAAGAAACACTAAATGGTAAAAATGTCCAAGATTACAAAAAATAAAGCTTAGAGACAACGGTATGGAGAGGAAGGGGTGGTGAACACCAGTAGTCACAGCATCAGTAAAGTTGGATGGGAAAGCACACTTGAGCCAGCAGCGGGGAAGCTACCTGAGACCACCAGTTAAGAGTTCTCAAGTTCCACTACAGTAAATCACGCATTGGTGCCAAGTTCTTGGGCTTTCCTCATAGGATCCCTTAGATAACTGCCGGAACAGAATTTGATTATACTCCCACTGAAGCAGACAGTGCCCTCAAGTGGACACAGGTTTCAAACACTCCTCCCTGACCACCCTACCTCCCTTGATGGTTCTGCAACTCACACAGCAGGTCTGCCATGCACACGTCACAACCGTCACAACTGCAAGCAAGCCAACCCTCAACTCAGAGACCAGCCCGCTGAACACCAGCCAACAATGAGCAGTCCTCGTCAGCAGAAGGTTCCAGCTAGAAATCACTCATGCACAGTGCAATGACCAGGAGCCAGCAGGATGTATCAACTCAGTTTTAAACACTGAGTGTGCCTTCTAGAAAGGCAACTAGTTCAGGACTTTGGAAAGAAAAGTGAGGAGATGTTTAAGGATACAAACTTGCAACCAGTAGATGACTAAGTCCTGGAGATCTATGCACAGCATAGTGATTATAACCAACAATACTGTATTATGAAGTTGCTAAGAGACTAGATCTTAATTGTTCTCACCACAAAAAAGAAATGATAATTATGTGACCTGATGGAGGTGTTAGCTAACACTAGATGGTAATGATATTGCAATATATAAATGTATGAAATCAACACTGCTGTACAGTTGAAACTTACAAAATGTTAAGAAAAAGAGGAGAAGAAAAAGCAGAGAATAATGATGAGAGAGAAGTAGGGAACTTTTTTTTTCCCACCATGAGAGCAAGCGAAAAGGACATTCAAATGTATTTTGAACAAGTCAGTAATTATATACATTACTTCTCACCTTACTGATTGAGACTAATAACATTCTATAAGCTATGAGTAACAGAAAAATTATAAAATAAAAGATAATTCCAAAAATGAACCACCAGCATTGATGGTATAGTGGTGAGCATAGCTGCCTTCCAAAAATGAACCACCATCTAATGCTCAGTACATAAATTGCATAGTTTAAACACGAATAAATAGGCAGTTCATTAGTTTAGAAGGTGGGACTTTCCTGTCCCCACTAAACAAATATCAAACAAATATTTCAAAAATATCCATTTGAGGGGGCATCTGGGTGGCTCAGTGTGTGAAAAGCCTCTGCCTTCGGCTCAGGTCATGATCCCAGGATCCTGGAATCGAGCCCTCCATCGGGCTCTCTGCTCAGCAGGGAGCCTGCCTCTCTCTCTCTCTCTCTCTGCCTGCCTCTCTGCCTACTTGTGATCTCTGTCTGTCAATAAATAAATAAAATCTTTAAAAAAAAAAAAAGAATATCCATTTGAAATGGAAACAAATCATTACCCCGTGCAATGAAACACCATGTTCCCAGCAGAAGCTGTGTAATCCTTGACTAAGCATGTCCAGATCTTTGAACTAGGACATCAGCCATGGCTGGAAACTAGATACCTAGTTGCATTTAAAACCAATAAGACACTAAAACCCAGTCTTCTTCTCACTATCTGTCTGTAGTATGGGGATCCTGTGGTTGCTCTAGTCACAAAATCCAATAAAACATCCTCTTTCCTACAAGGGAAGTATTTTTTTAAACTTGCCCTTCAAAGCCTATAAGCGGCTGGGAACATAAATGATAAAGGGGTGGGGCTGAGAAAGAAACTCAGTGTCAAGCCACTGAGATTTTAGCTTTAATACACTAGCACAACAGCTTAAGTCACTAATAGAAGTGAAGACTTAAATATATGCTAAGGTATGATTTAGTTAGATCATCTCCTTTACTTTCAGCAGATTTTGACATAAAGGATGTCACAGAGAAGCCAGGAAGGCATTTATGAGGATATTCAGTCAAGGGGAAAGAGATGCTTACAGGCAGGACAAGGAAATCTTTAAAACCTTTACAGGTTTGTTCTGTGACAACCTTTCATTGATGTAGTTTATTAAAAAACTATCTTTTTTTTCTTTAGATTTGATACCAAAGAAATTGGAGCAGAGAAACCTTGAAGATTTTAGTTGAAAGTCTTTAAAAAGTTTATGAAGACTTTATACCAGTTTACAGAATAATATGGGATTTTTAACATACATATTATTGTTCATCTTGCAACCATTGAAAAGTGATTCATAATTCAGGAGTCCTTCAAAATACGAACAGCACACACTTAGGGTCACTTAAAGGTTTATTAGTTACTGGCTCCCATGGTAGAAGAGCACACTTAAAATGTGAGTTAAAATCTATACATTTTTCAAACACTTAATCTTAATTTTGATTAGATTCATACAGGCTGATAACACAACAACTAAACCACACTTGTACATTCCACTCTGTCATTACCACCTCAAATTTCCACTTCTAAGAGTGAAACAGATTTAACTCTCTTTAGCATTCTTATATTTACCTTCAAAATTCCTTATAACTGCTTATAGTTATTGTTCTCCATTTTCATTTTCGATATTATACATTGACATACTACTAATACGAATGAGGACTTAATTCCACTGAATTCTCATTGCTCCAAATACCATCCCCTTAAATGCACTGCCCTTCCTTACCTTTTAAATATCATTCTTTAGGTGAAACCAGTATTCACTAATAAAACTATGACAAAAATACAACTGAGCCGTGCAGTATACTATGAGACATTTTATCTTGTGTACTATTTTTCTCTTCCCTGGAGGTTATGATCATATTATTTTTCCATTAGTTTCATTTTCTATACACTTTGCTCTAACTCATACCCAGCTCCCCTACAGAACTGCAAAACTACAAAATTCCCAGTGATACATTTAAACACATTTCTTTCTTTCTTTTTTGTTTGTTTGTTTCTTTTTTTTTTTTTTCTCCCCCTGGCATATTCAACCTAGAGATCCCTATCCTCCTGAAATTATTAGGACTGTTTGCTCCCTAGGTCTGCTGCATAGGGGTCAAAATGAAACCTCCCTTTACAATGAGTCTGTGTGCATTCTCTGCCATTACGAACATGCTTGAGATGAATGATAATTGGAAGACTCAGCAAAGAAATAAAAATTCTATTCAAAGAAATAGAAGATATAAAGAAGTAAATAGAAATTTTAGAATGGGAAAATATAGTAACCAAAATAAAAATCTCAAGTGGATGGACCGGAGAGCAGGTAAAAAGGGGCTAAGGAAAGAATCAGGGAACTAGAAGGTAGAACAACAGAAATTACTCAACCTGAATAATTGAAAAAAAAATTAGCCAGGAAAAAAAAATATGAACAGAGCCTGCCTCCGGGACCTAGGGGATGATAATAAAAGATCTCACACATATGTTACCAGATTTCCCAAAGAAGTGGAAAAAGAAGGAAGGCCTGAAAAAGTAAGGAAGAAATAATGGCTTAACTTCTTAAATTTGGCAAGAGATATAAACCTACAGATTCAAGAAAATGAATGACCCCACAACAGAATTAATCCAAAGAAATCTGTGTCAAAACACATCCTAATTAAATACCTTAAAACTAAAGACAAAAAAAACTGAAAGCAGAGAGAGAAAAATGCTACATTACTATAAGATAAAAATAATTTTATTTTTTTAAGATTTTATTTATTTATTTGCAAGCAATAGAGAGTGCAAACGAGAGGAGGGGTAGAGAGAGAGGGAGAAGCAGACTCCCAGATCAGCAAGGAGCCTGACATGAGGCTTCATCCCAAGACCCTGAGACCATGACCTGAGCCACAGGCAGATGCTTAACCGACCGAGCCATCCAGGAGTCCCGAGAAAAGTAATTTTAATGACAGTCAATTCTCATCAGAAATCACGCAAGCCAGAAGAATTGGCACCATATTTTTCCATACTGAAAGAAAAGAACTATCAACCCAGAATCCTTTGCTCAGTGAAAATATTCTTCAGTAATAAGGAGGAAATCAAGACATTCTCAAATGAAAGAAAACTAAGAGAATATGTTACTAGCAGAACAAAGCTAAAAGAATCCCTAGGGGAATTCAGAAATCAATGAAATTGAAATCAAGAAAACAATACATAAAATCAATGAGATAAAAAGCTGGTCCTTTGCAAAGATCAATATAACTGACAAAGAAAAAGAAAGACTGACAAAGAAAAAGAAGATAAAGGACAGAAATGACCAATATCAAGAATGAAATAGAAAATATCAGTATTTCTGATCAGAAATATCAATAACAGAGTCCCTGCAGACATCAAAAGGATGACAAAGAGATGTAAGACAACATTACACACATAAATTTGACAACTTAGATCAAATGGGCCAATTCCTTGAAAAATCTAAACTGCCACAACTTCTCAATATAAAGTAGATAATTTGAATAGCCCTGTAGCTACTGAGGAAATGGCATTTGTAACTTAAACACATTTTGCAGAAATCTCAAAACCTATATGTTTCACTGGATAATTCTTTATTTTTTTTAAAGATTTTATTTATTTATTTGACTGACAGAGATCACAAGTAGGCAGAGAGGCAGGCAGAGAGAGAGGAAGGGAAGCAGGCTCCCTGCTGAGCAGAAAGACTGATGCAGGGCTTGATCCCAGGATCCCGGGATCATGACCTGAGCCGAAGGCAGAAGCTTCAACCCACTGAGCCACCCAGGAGCCCCTCACTGGATAATTCTATTGAATGTTTAGGTTTAAAGAATTGACACCAATTCTACACAAACTCTTCCAGAAGACAGTTGAGAAGGGCATACTTTCCAATTCGCTTTATGAATTTTACTATATAGCTATAGTAACCGAAATGCTGGTGTTGACATTGGGATAGATACACAGATCACTGGACTAGAATAGAGAATCCAGGAATAGAATAAAAATGCCCAGCTGATTTTTGACAAAGGTGCAAAGGCAATTCAGTGGAGGAAAAAAACATTTCAACAAAGCTTCTGGAACCATGACCTATCCTGGGACAAATAACTAACAAACAAACAAAAGAAGCCCAACCTATTTCTCACACATTTATATAAAAAATAACTCAAAATGGGTCACAGATTTAACTGCAAAAGGTACAATTATAAAACTTTAAGAAGAAAAAATAAAGGAAAATCTTCCATATCTATAGCTAAGTAAAGTATTCTTAGACTTAACATCAAGGAATCATCATAAAAGGAAAAGTTGAGGGTGCCTGGGTGGCTCAGTGGGTTAAGCCTCTGCCTTTGGTTCAGGTCATGATCTCGGGGTTCTGGGATTGAGCCCCGCATCCGGCTCTCTGCTTGGCGCGGAGCCTGCTTCCCCCCTCTCTCTACCTGCCTCTCTGCTTACTTGTGATCTCTGTCTGTCAAATAACAAATAAGTCTTTAAAAAAAAAGGAAAAGTTGATAAATTGGACTTCATAAATATAAAAATAAAAATTGCTCTTTGAAAATTTCTTTTTTTCTTTTTATTTTTTATAAACATATAATGTATTATTAGCCCTAGGGGTACAGGTCTGTGAATCACCAGGTTTACACACCTCACAGCACTCACCATAGCACATATCCTCCCCAATGTCCAAAACCCAGCCACTCTATCCCTACCTGCCTCCCCCCAGCCATCCTCAGTCTGTTTTGTGACATTAAGAGTCTCTTATGGGGACGCCTGGGTGGCTCAGTTGGTTAAGCGGCTGCCTTCGGCTCAGGTCATGATCCCAGCGTCCTGGAATCGAGTCCCACATCGGGCTCCTTGCTCGGCAGGGAGCCTGCTCCTCCTTCTGCCTCTGCCTGCCTCTCGGTCTGCCTGTGCTCGCTCTCTCTCTCTCTAACTAATAAATAAATAAAATCTTTAAAAAAAAAAAAAAAAGAGTCTCTTATGGGTTGTCTCCCTCTCAATGCCATCTTGTTTCATTTTTTCCTTCCCTACCCCTCAGACCCCCAATTTTCCCTCTCAACTTCCTCATCAGGGAGATCATATGATAATTGTCTTTCTCTGATTAATTTATTTATCTCTAGTTCCATCCACATCGCAAATGGCAAGATGGAGATACTGACTGGGAGAAAATATGTGCAATCTATATAAGAAAGTATTGTTGTCTCCACCATATAAAATAGCTCTCTAAACTCATGTAAAAATAGAAACTATCCAGTCAGAAATGGGCAAAGGCATGAAAAGCCATTTTGCTAGAAGACATACAGCACATAAAAGATGTTCAACATTAGTAAGGCAGTGAGAGACAACCACACATGGAGAAACTGGATCACTCATGCATTGATGGTAGGAACGTCAAATGATATAGTCATTCTGAGAACATTTTGATAGTTTCTGAAAAAAACTAAACTTGCAACTAACATGCAACCCATTAACTGCATTCATGGTTATTTATCATAGAGAACTTAAGATTTATGTTCATATCAAAACCTATACACTAATATTTATAGCCTGAAAATGGAAACAATTCCTATATCCCTCAATGGATAATGACACAACCTGCCATAATCCATACCATGCAACATTGCTCAGCAATAAAAAGGAATGGGCTATTGGTCCATGCAACAGCCTGGATGAATCTCCAGAAAATTACTCCAAATGAAAAAAAAACAATCCTATAAGTTTACATGGCATAAGCTTCCATTATTAAAACGTTCTTGAAATAACATTCTAGAAACAGAAGACAGACTAAGGGTTTCTGAAGATTAAGAAGGGGTTGTGGGTGGGAAGAAAGTGTGTATGGCTATAAAAGTGCAAATAAAGGACCTTTCTGAGATGGAAATATTCAGTACCTTGATTGCATAAATATCAGTGTTCTGGTTGTGGTACTGTACTATAGTTTGCAAGATGTTACCATTGAGTAAAACTGAGTACAAGATGGGGGATCCTTATGCACTATCTTGTACAATGTATAAAAATCTACAATCATTTCAGAATACAGAGTTTAATTTAACATACTACAACATGATACAATATGAGAAAACAGCATTTTGAAATACTTGGCAACTGGTAGATAAATCAATGTATATTAAATATATATTTTTATATATACATATAAATATATATTCATATATAAATATACATTTACATATAAATGTATAGTCATATAAGTAAATTTATATGTAATATATATGTAGTGTATATATTTACACATATTGCAATGTACATAAATTTCTGTTTACATAAGTCTAAAATATTTAATATATGTACATTTACCATAAAAATTGTTAACCCATGATACAGACACAACACACACACACAGACACACACAGACACACACACACACACACACACACACACACTTGTTTTTTGATATTTGAAGACTCAACATTCACAGTTCCCATTAGGATTTAAGAGTACAGAGCGTATAGGAATTTATAGTTTTGCCAACTCATGGATTTTATTTGCTCATCCCAACTCTGGTTTTTGTTGGCGAATTGTTTACTTAGCCAGTGAGCAATCACAACATAGTTTTATGCTTTACTTGTCATCCCATAGACTTTATATCACCCTATATGACATAAAATTATATTATTTCAAAAAAATAGCCTATTAAACAAGAGAAAGATGCTAATATAAATGTAGTTAATTTTTAGTGTTGGGATATGCCAGGGAAAAACAAAGTGTTAGTAAAAAAGCAAATTAGTTATACTTATGTTTTTAAAATTTGAGAGATTCATCAAGGTACTGGCATATATCCCTTGAGAATGTCAATGATTCAGAAATACATATACGAATTACCGTGTGTTTTTTTTTTAAGATCTTATTTATTTATTTGACAGACAGAGATCACAAGCAGGCAGAGAGGCAGGCAGAGAAAGAGGAGGAAGCAGGCTCCCTGCCAAGCAGAGAGCCCGATGTGGGGCTCGATCCCAGGACCCTGAGATCATGACCTGAGCCGAAGGCAGAGGCTTAACCCACTGAGCCACCCAGGCGCCCCTGAATTACCGTTTTTGTTAGAGAAATTTAAGTAAGATGTGAAATAATTTAATAGCATAATATGTAGTATGAAGCTTTCCAGTAATGTAAAAACAAATACAAATTCATACGGATTCTTATATCTAAGGATGGACCAACAGACATTGAAATCACATGAACACAGAGTCAATATTTTTAAAATACTACATCACTTGGGAAGATATTGTCTGAAATATTATTTCTGTGCAGTTTCTTAATATTTTCTCCCTTGTTCTAACTCCCACATGTAGTTTGAGGGTTATAGTTTCTCAAACAGAACAAAGGAGTTTTCTTTCAGTTGGATACAACCATCATGACATCACATCTTCGTTGTCAGAGTCCTTCCTCCCCCAGTTCATAATGAAGTATTCTAACACTCTGATTCAGTTGGAGGAGGGAGTATTGATATATCAGTAAATAACAACAGCAAAAATTCTCCATATATTTTCCATCCTTCAAGTCCAGACATGAACAGTATGCTTTAAATCATCACACAAATGATATAGCAAGAACAATGCATATTATTATATTTTCCTCAACTTTTTAGTGTAGTTAGTATTACCTCCCTCTACAAACATCAATACCTGCCAATTCCACTGAGTTTAGCCATTATACATATGCCATTTGGAAAATAATTGCTCAAAGGAATTTTTTTCTTCCATGAAATTTTACATAATTTTCATTGCAAATTTAATCTACTTTTATCATGTCACACAGAAACTTATAGTTCAGCAATTTTGCTTCACCTGAGTTTTTGTTTGGTTTGGTTTTGTTCATTTTTTGTTTTACTTTTGTTTTTATCAGAGAGAAAGCACACAAGCAGGGGAAGCCACAGGCAGAGGGAGCAGCAGACTCCCCACTGAGCTGGGAGCCCAATGTGGGGCTTGATCCCAGGACCACAGGATCACGACCTGAACTGAAGGCAGACACTTAACCAACTGAGCCACCCAGGCATTTCACCACATGAGTTTTTAATAGCTCACAGTGATGTTGACATAAATTATAAAATGTTTGTGACCATATCCACATGGAGTCTTATAGCCATATATAAAATTATGTAAAATTTATACTTAAATCTGACAGAACTTGGGCATGACTTATCTATTCCTATTATCTGAGGACATATGAATTGGGAAAAGCTTGAGAATAGTTTCTGGAACTTTCCAGTTCCCTCAGGAAATAATTAAATGATCTACTCGGGATTCCATAGGAAATTTCTCTGACCACAATCAACTTTTTATAATGTCTATAAGTGGTAATTCCTTTTTCTTCAATGTTTCTTCAACTTTATATTTAAGCAGGAAAGTATTACAGTTTTTGAGGAAACTTAGACAAAGAAGGGGAAGTTTAATTATACAGAGTACAGCATTTATATTTTACATTCATTACTTAAGTCTAAGAAAACTGAGCTGAAATTTTCCATCATTTGTTCTATGGAACAAATTTAAAGTATTTAAAGTTGTGATATATTCGTGCATCTTTCTCATATTCACCATATAGTAGAGTGGAAAAACTGCTGCATTTAGAATTTAAAATTTAAATTTAAATCTAAATTTAAAAAAAAATTAGAATTTAAAAACAAATGCTAAGTTTCAGTTTTGTTTCTAGGCAGTATCATTATACCCAGTAAAAAATGGAAAATCTTATTAGTTGCAAACAGGTCTTTCCTACCTAGCCCAGAGCCATGAATGTTTGTATAGTATTTCATACTGCTGTCATACCAGCATAACAGAAGATAACTTAATTTTCATTCTTTCTCTTTATATATGTTCAAGTTTTTTTTTAAGATTTTATTTATTTATTTGACAGACAGAGATCACAAGTAGGCAGAGAAGGAGGCAGAGAGAGAGGAGGAAGCAGGCTCCCCGCTGAGCAGAGAGCCCTACATGGGGCTCTATCCCAGGACCCTGGGATCATGACCCAAGCTGAAGGCAGAGGCTTAACCCACTGAGCCACCCAGGTGCCCCTATGTTCAAGCTTTTAAAGCATATTGTACAAATTATCTCCAGTTTTACTTTTTTTAAAAACAATGTTAGTTTCAACATAACGGTGAAACATAGTAATGGTGTACAGCATAGTGATTTGACAATTATATACATAAAGAATTGCTCATCAGAGTATGTGTCCTTACCATCTGTCACCATACAAAGTTATTACAGTATTATTAGCTATATTCCCTATGCTGTACTTTCATTCCCATGATTTATTTATTTTATAACTGGAAGTCTGTATCTCTTAATCCCCCCTTACTTTACGTGCAGAATTTATCAGTTCTTATAAAAACCACTTGATAATTTTCCCCTTTATATACTGGGTTTATACTGTTAGGTGCATATAGGTTCACAGTTATTATATCAATCAAGTAATGTCCACACTTACACATGATGATGCCCTTAATTCTGAATTCTATTACTCCAATGGTAATACCGTTTCCTACATTATTTTTCTCTTGTTAGTAACATTTTACATTCTTCTATTTTAAAACTTCCTATGCCATTACATTCTAAATGTGAATCTGTAAATGCTGAGTTTTATTTCTTTTTAGTCAAGTTGAGAATATTTGCCTTTTAAGTAAGATTATTTGTTTATATTGATAATGATTACTTTTCTTTCATCTTATTCTTTATCATATTAAGTACTTTATTTCATTGGAGTTCTTTGAACTTTTGATAGCATTCTTATTTCAGTTTTTCTGTTACTGGCTTCAAAGTTATGCTTTCTGTCCTATTTATTTGAATCAGGACTTCTGAATAGTGGCATTAATGACCTTTTGCATTGGATAATTCTTTGTCATGAGGCCCTGTCCTGTGCACTCTAAGAAGCTTATTAACAGCATGACTGATGTCTACCCACTAAATGATCATAGCATGCCCCCTCCTTGAGTTATGACGACCAAAAAAAGTCTCCAGTCATTGCCAAATGTCTCAGAGGTGGAAAACATACTCAGTTGAGAAAAAATATTTTAAAGATTGTCTATAAACTGTTAGATGCACATACATCAAAACAAAGCTCAATATTAATATACATCATATTTTATGCCCAGAGGAGATGAAGACCTTGAAATGTTATGTCTCCTTCCTTGCATATTTCACTTCTTTGCTGGTAAAGTATTTCCTTCTGAAATAGCACTTTCTGTGAGTATAAAGTCTCTTACAGGGTGTGTATCTGAAAACATGTTTATTTTATCCTTACTTTCAAATGATAGTTGAGGTTGAGTTGGAGAGATGATATTATTTTTCCTCAGTAATTAGGATATATGACTTTATTTGGGTGTGGCATGTATCATTGCACATGAGAAGTCAACTGCCAGTGCTCTGTATTCATTATTTTGTCATTATTTTTGATGTTCTGTAGTTTGATGAGATGTTATTCTATATGTGGATTTGTTTTTAAATTATTCTGCTCAGGATTTGGCAAGTATTTTTAAAATTTTTTTCTATAAACATATCGTGTATTATTAGCCCTAGGGGTACAGGTCTGTAAATAGCCAGGTTTACACACTTCACAGGACTCACCATAGCACATACCCTCCCCAATGTCCATAATCCCACCACCCTCTCCCTTCACCCCTCCCCCCAGTCCCCTCAGTTTGTTTTGTGACATTAAGAGTCTCTTTTGGTTTGTCTCCCTCCTGATCCCATCTTGTTTTATTTATTCTTTTCCTACTCCCCTAAACGCCCCCCCCATTGCATCTCCACTTCCTCATATCAGGGAGATCATATGATAGTTGTCTTTCTCCGATTGACTTATTTCGCTAAGCATAATACCCTCTAGTTCCATTCACATCGTCACAAATGGTAAGATTTCATTTCTTTTGGTGGCTACATAGTATTCCATTGTATATATATACCACCTCTTCTTTATCCATTCATCTGTTGATGGACATCTAGGTTCTTTCCATAGTTTGGCTATTGTGGTCATTGCTGCTATAAACATTCATGTGCACGTACCCCTTCGGATCACTATGTTTGTATCTTTAGGGTAAATACCCAGTAGTGCAACTGCTGGGTCGTAAGGTAGCTCTATTTTCAACTTTTTGAGGAACTTCCATGCTGATTTCCAGAATGGCTGTGCCAGTTTACATTCCCACCAACGGTGTAGGAGGGTTCCCCTTTCTCCGCATCCTCGCCAGCATCTGTCATTTCCTGACTTGTTAATTTTAGCGATTCTGACTGTAGTGAAGAGGTATCTCGTTGTGGTTTTGATTTGTATTTCCCTGATGCCAAGTGATGTGGAGCACTTTTTCATGTGTCTATTGGCCATCTGGATGTCTTCTTTGTAGAAATGCCTGTTCATGTCCTCTGCCCATTTCTTGATTGGATTATTTGTTCCTTCCGGTGTGGAGTTGATAAGCTCTTTATAGATTTTGGATACTAGCCCTTTATCGGATATGTTGTTTGCAAATATCTTCTCCCATTCTGTCAGTTGTCTTTTGGCTTTGTTAACTGTTTCCTTTGTTGTTCAAAAGCTTTTATCTCGATGAAGTCCCAATAGTTCATTTTTTCCCTTGCTTTCCTTGCCTTTGGCATTGTTCCTAGGAAGAAGTTGCTGCAGCTGAAGTCAAAGAGGTTGCTGCCTGTGTTCTCCTCAAGGATTTTGATGGATTCCTTTCTCACATTGAGATCCTTCATCCATTTTGAGTCTATTTTCATGTGTGGTGTAAGGAAATGGTCCAATTTCATTTTTCTGCATGTGGCTGTCCAATTTTCCCAACACCATTTGTTGAAGAGGTTGTCTTTTTTCCATTGGACATTCTTTCCTGCTTTGTCGAAGATTAGTTGACCATAGAGTTGAGGGTCTATTTCTGGGCTCCCTATTCTGTTCCATTGATCTATGTGTCTGTTTTTGTGCCAATACCACACTGTCTTGATGATGACATCTTTGTAATAGAGCTTGAAGTCCGGAATTGTGATGCCACCAACTTTGGCTTCCTTTTTCAAAATTCCTTTGGCTATTTGAGGTCTTTCCTGGTTCCATATAAATTTTAGGATTATTTGTTCCATTTCTCTGAAAAAAAAAATGGATGGTATTTTGATAGGGATTGCATTAAATGTGTAGATTGCTTTAGGTAGCATAGACATTTTCACAATATTTGTTCTTCCAATCCAGGAGCATGGAACATTTTTCCATTTCTTTGTGCCTTCCTCAATTTCTTTCATGAGTACTTTATAGTTTTCTGAGTATAGATTCTCTGCCTCTTTGGTTAGATTTATTCCTAGGTATCTTATGGTTTTGGGTGCAATTGTAAATGGGATTGACTCCTTAATTTCTCTTTCTTCTTTCTTGTTGTTGGTGTAAAGAAATGCAACTGATTTCTGTGCATTGATTTTATATCCTGACACTTCACTGAATTCCTGTACAAGTTCTAGCAGATTTGGAGTGGAGTCTTTTGGGTTTTCCATTGGCAGGTATTTTTAATCTGAATATTCATGCTTTCTTCAATTCTGGAAAATTCTCCAACATCCCCTCTCCAGATAATGCTTTGACCTTATTTTGTGAGCTCTGTTCTAGAACTGCAGTAGAAATAAATTGGAATATCCCATTCTTTCTATCTCAACTTTCACATTTCTAACACTTTATCGGGTTTTGCTTCAGTCTCAGTGATTTCCTTATATTCGTATATCATCTTATCAGCCTTCTCTTTAGCACTATCCAACATAACTGCTTAAACATTTGAGTTTTTAATGTTGACAACAACATTGCTTAATTCTAATTTACATTTCTTTCTTCATATCTGCCTCTTTTTTCCCGTTGTATTTATTCTTGAATTTTTATTGTAATTACTTTTTTTAAAGATTTTATTTATTTATTTGAGAGAGAGACAGCAAGAGAGAGCATGAGAGGGGAGAAGGTAGAGGAAGAAGCAGACTCCCCATGGAGCTTGGAGCCTGATGTGGGGCTCGTTCCCAGGACTCCGGATCATGACCTGGGCCAAAGGCAGTCACTCAACCCAATGAGCCATCCAGGCACCCTGATGGTTATTACTTTTATCTCTGAATATTTTAAACCTCTTTTATAATAACTCTTTTAGATTTGTCTAAAAGGACTGATGAGATATGAATTTTCTTGTTTTTGTAGCTTCCAGATCTGATTTTGGCTTTTATTTCCTTTGCATATGCTGAAGTTTGTACAAATGAGCTCACTGTCAGTGGAAGTTATTTGCCTATTGGAGGACTCAGTGACCTAAGTTGTGAAGGTGTCCTTCCAGTTTCTAGGTAAATGTCTTGGCTCTGGGGGCACCTGGGTGGCTCAGTGGGTTGGAGCCTCTGCCTTCAGCTCAGGTCATGATCCCAGGGTCCTGGGATCGAGCCCCACGTTGGGGTCTCTGCTCAGGAGGGAGCCTGCTTCCCTTCCTATCTCTCTGCTTGTCTCTCTGCCTACTTGTGATCTCTCTCTGTCAAATAAATAAATAAAATCTTTTTTAAAAAAATGTCTTGGCTCCATACTTCCCTCAGTGCACTGGGTAAATGTGCAAATTCAGACATCACATCCCCAAATTTATGTTTTCTACTTCCCTCAGGTTACATGTATTCTTCCAGTGACCCATGGAGATTAGATGTCCTCTGTTCTATCCCAAGACCAGTGGGCAATATGAGACAACTCATGTAGTTTCTTTCTTCTCTTTATTTAGGAAACTCAGCTCTATCTCCCAGACACCAGGCTCATGGCCACCATAGGCATCTTGGTGAAGTTGTTAAAATCCAGCCATTTAGATATATATTAAATCCAAATACTCCATGGGATATATTTCGTATCACTCACTGTTCAAGTTCCCTCATATTTTCTGGCACTGGGGATTTCTCTTTTTACTTTTAAGCTTGGCCTTGAATTTACATTTTATTGATTATATTTCATCAATATAATGTTAGTATATAATTTCTATGTTTAAGGTTTTCCATATCAGCTGAGTTTTCTGTATGGATGAAAATTTGTTTGATTTTCTAACATATCAATTTTCCTTGTTATTTGTTTCTATATCTAATTTAAAAAGATTTTATTGAGCTCTACTTAGATCCTAACCCTTTCTTTCCTTATAAGTTTTCTACTTCTATTTCATAGAGACTGCTTCTCTTCATATCCTACTGAAAATACCAAACCTATTTTTAAATGCTCTGTTTGTTCATATAGCAAATATTTTTCAGATGTCAGCCTTCATTTTTGCTTTAGGATGCTGCTCTTTCTCCCTTCAACCACAGTAAATTTTTCATAAGTTCTGTACTAGGGTCTTGTTCTTCTTTACCTTCTAAGTTCACCTTTCACCCTCCCTCACTCTGTGAAGGAGTGTGCCCTCATAGTGTGCACTGTGAAGCTAATACATATGGACTAATCAACAGACTGGACAATCTCATGGCTTCCAGTGGAGTTCAGCCAATAGGAGCACCTGCAGGAGATTGGATGACAGGAGCAAAATGATACTATTTCCCTGCTGTCATTTCTTCTGAGTTGTTCAGACTTAGCAGAGTACCTGTGAGGGACTCCCTCAGGTGTTCCCTGGACTTGGCCCTTCATATAGGGGGTAGAAATGACTCCCTATGCTTGTCAACCCTGGGAATCTTCTCCATCCATTCTTTTCTACACTCTGCCCATACCTTGATAAAACATTCCCTTTATTAAATTATTTTCTTGTACTCAGTTTGCACTTTATTTTATTTCTGTGTCCTAATTAATAAATGTTTCATTTTGTATTTTACATTTTGCTATTATTATTCTTCCTTCTTTCTGGGGAGGTGATCTATCTAGAGCAGCCAAAGCGTACGTGGAGTTTCTTCAGCCATAGTCTTAAAATGTGTTAAACAATTATGATTTTCATATTTATAGCTTGAATTTATTGCTTTCATATAGCATGGCTTTGTTAGAATCAAATTTCTCCCATCTCCTTGCCTATCTCTCCAATATTTTCTGCAATACTCAGTACCAGTTGTGACACACATATTTAGCTAGTCAAGTTGCTTTTTTTTTGTAGAAAGGAAACAGAATGCCACTTTCTGGCATACTCAGATTTAGAAAAAATATGCAGATGTATATTTGAAGAGGTACTTCATCTGACTAAGCCATTAAAACAAAGAGAGGGAGCCGATACTAGAAAAGTTAGACTCTAAAAAGACTTGCAGAAGCATTCTGCTTCCACTGGGGCCATCAGACCAGACTACCTTAGATTGATAAAAACCACCAATTTTGGAAAAATAAAATAAAATAAAATAAAATAAACCCACGAGCTGACGGCTTTGGAGAAGGAACAAAAGCAGGCAGAATTTAGAGCTGAGATGTTACTTAGAAGAAAGGAAAGGAACCTGGTGAGTTTCTTGTTTATAAAACATTTAACTTGGGGGCAGGCCCCTGTCTGCACCTCTAGAGATGGCTGAAACTGATCCACAGTTTTACTTACTTCAAGAACCAAAAGACAGGGTTCAGTGGGCAACTGCAGCCACTAGAATATGAGGAGGAAAAAATTCTAGAAAAGGAGAAAGAAAACTAAGGAAAGGGAACCACAAATTCTGTGTATAACTCCAACCAAATCTCTGACAACTCATCTAAGGCTGAAAGAACTGAACTGAGTTCTGAGACGCTGCCCATAGCAGGGAGAGAGCTTTGCACTTTGTCTTCAACAAAGCTGTTTACAAAACAAACAAAACAACTCTTGTAGTTATTTTCTCATTG
This sequence comes from Taxidea taxus jeffersonii, assembly GCA_003697995.1. Taxonomy (NCBI): domain Eukaryota; kingdom Metazoa; phylum Chordata; class Mammalia; order Carnivora; family Mustelidae; genus Taxidea; species Taxidea taxus. The sequence continues at coordinate 273,865 of ML103927.1, forward strand.
AACTTATCAGTCCAGAGCAAAGCTTCTCTGTGCAGGGCCGGTTTCTTTCCATTGGGTTCTGTTTCTTCTTTTGGTTTCCCCTACTTAACTCCTCCCTAGTTCCTCAACAGGTTTTCTTGAACCTCCACTCATCTTTCTACCATCCAGATAGAATCTCTTGTACCTTTTCCTAGGGATTGTCACTCAGTCATAACTTACAAGTAATGAAAACAAACTGAAAACAGCTCAACAACAACAAAAGAGGTGAATACTATATAAAGCAAAGAAATGCAAGACAAAAAAAGAGGTATACTTTATGCAGAACAGGGTGGGCCTAGTATAAGAAAGGCATCATATTTAGAAAAACAAGGACATTTCTTTTTCTTAGGCTACATGACCTTTGGTCATTGTTTCTCTTTATGTGTGGTCCAGCATTGCAAGACTATGGAGAGAACTCTGCCCTTGAGTCTACATAACTACTTGGCTTCCACTCTGATGTGAGTCATTCTCTGAGTCTGATATCTGGGAAAAATAAAAAACCAAAACCAAGAGAATGACCCAATGAAAGGCCTGGCTTTGAGAGTTCTGGTGAAGACAACTGGCCCCCATCAGCAGAGCCTGGAGAAATAAATGTGCATTAGTGTTGAAAGGAATTGGGTAGGTGGGTTGCATGACCCACATAGGATGCTTCTGAGATGCAGAAAACTTTCTTCTAAGAAGAGGCAGACAAATTGTCTGTCAAAAATACTGCAACCTTTGAAATCAATAATCAGTGATATCCTAGTATAGCACTTATTAACAAGAAAACTGTTTTCATGATGGGGAGGCTGCTAGGATACTAGTTAAACCCAAAGTATTTCCTCGGCTATCCTCAAAAGCAGAGTTGAATAGATCAAGGTAATGGTCATTTTGATTGCCAAGGACCTTAGGTCATAGGTTTTTTTCATCCTCAAAATTAAAATAGCATGATTTGATATACTATCTTATTTTCTAATCATAGTGATAGAAAAGGCAAATACATTATCTCTTTATATTATTTTCCATCTAGGACTTCTGGATATTCTTTTGTTAGTTATCATATTTATAATCCTTTCTCTATTGAGAGGGGAGGGTTTTAAGACCCAGTAAAAGATTATAAGGGAATATAATGAATATATGAATATATCAAAATGTTAACAATGGTTATCTTTGGGAGTAAGAGTTGTGAGTGGTTTTATTTCACTAAAAAACATGCTTTAAATGTTCTCTAAATAATTGCATTCCTTTAATAATAGAAAATTAACATTATAAAAATAATGACTTCTAAGTGAACAAGGGAAAATGTTTTGTAAATAAGAACTGTGGGTAGAAATAGTGATTAAAGTTATGTAAGCATCCAAATATAGCTGAAAAAAGCACAGAAGTAAAAACCAGGCCAAGTTAGAGAAAAAAGAATGCTAGAAAATAGTAAATAAATTTAGAGTTACAATAAAAGAGGGAAAAAAAGTAAAAAATAAAGGTCAACATAAGAGACAATAAAAGAAAGCTGGAAGTAGAGGTTCACATTCACCTTTAACCACATGTGTTCCAGTTGCAAATAAAAACTGATTCTGCAACAGAGAGGCACAGAAAGCTTTTGGTTAAAAATTCTGAAAGACAAAATTTTGGTTGTGTTGGTGACCTGTATGTTCAATAAACCTCCACTGACCTGACAGGGGATGAAGGGTGAGGAAGGGAAACAAGATCCATGATGCAAATAATAAAACATGAGAAAATAAAGAAAATTCAGATCTGATTACTTAATCTGATCATTTGAATATTTATTTATCTTTTCTCTGCCATAAATCTGGCAGCAGGAAGAAGGGGAAATAACCTAACAGTAGAGCACCAATTTCTAAATGCTGGCCTAGAACCAGCCAGGGCTGCCATTGATCAAGATTTTTTTTAAATTTAATTTAATTTTATTTGTGCATGTGTGTGTGTGTGTTCCAAATTTCATTGTTTATGCACCACACCCAGTGCTCCATGCAATACGTGCCCTCCTTTAATACCCACCACTAGGCTCACCCTCAACTCTTATTGATTTGTTCCATCACATTGATTGATTTGCGAATGTTGAACCACCCTTGCATCCCATGGATAAATCCCACCTGGTCATGGTGGATCATCTTTTTAATGTACTGTTAGATCCTATTAGCTAGGATCTTGTTGAGAATCTTGGAATCCATATTTATCAGGGATATTGTTCTGGAATTCTCCTTTTTGGTGGGGACTTTGCCTGGTTTGGGGATCAGGGTAATGCTAGCTTCATAGAAAGAGTCTGAAAATTTTCCTTCTGTTTCTATTTTTTGAAACAGCTTCAAGAGAGTAGATATTATTTCTTCTTTGAATGTTTGATAGAATTCTCCAGGAAATCCATCAGGTCCTGGACTCTTGTGTTGTTTGGGAGGTTTTTGATCACTGGTATCAAGTTTTATGTCAATTTCTTGGTTTGCTGGTCATTTAAATTTGAATCTCAAAACTCAGTGAAATACAGCACTGAGGTTATAAGATCTTCAGAGAAACTTTTTCCTTTCACCTTACTGAGACAAAGTTCCCTATAATTTCCCTTTAATAGTGGTTAGATTTTTCCTCCCACCTCTCCTTTTCCTAAGGACATGGACTTTAAGGGAGAGAGAGTCTCAGTTTTATTTGGAATCTGTTTTCTTTTTCATTTTCCTTTTTTTTTTTAAATAAGATTTCTTGGGGCTCCTGGGTGGCTCAGTGGGTTGGGCCTCTGCCTTCGACTCAGGTCAAGGTCTTGAGGTCCTGGGATCGAGCCCTGCATCGGGCTCTCTGCTCAGCAGGGAGCCTGCTTCCCCCTCTCTCTGCCTGCCTCTCTGCCTACTTGTGATGTCTCTCTATCAAATAAATAAATAAAATCTTTAAAAAAAAAAGATTTCTTATTTATTTTAGGGGGAGAGAGACAAGGGAGAAGCAGAAGAGAATCTCATGCAGAATCCCTACATGGAGCATGAAGCAGACAGATCTCACAACCCTGAGATCATGACCTGAGCCAAAAATCAAGAGTCAAATCCTTAACTGAGCCACCCAGGTACCTCTGGAATCTGTTTTCTGACACTGTGTCTTGGATGGACCCTTTGCTTGTTTCCTGGTCTCATGTGGGCTTAGGAGCTCAAACTCATTGCTATAATTAATAAAACTTTCAAAGATACCTGTAATTTCAGCTCACTCTTTATCACTCTGGTTTTCACTTAACTCTTCATTTTAGGCTTTTGGGGATTTCCCATTATATTCAAATGATTTCAGCTACATATTCATAAGGATATTCACTATATTGTTCTCTCACATTCCTAGGTATCTTTTTATAAAAGATTGTATTTATTTTTATTGTTGAGAGAGAGAGAGAGAAAGAAAAAGAGAGTGAGGGAGAGCACAAGCAGAGTGAAGGGCAGAGGAAGAAGCAGACTCCCCACTGAGCAGAGATCCCAACATGGTACTCGAATCTGGAACTCTACGATCATGACCTGAGCTGAAGGCAGATGCTTAACCAACTGAGCCACCCAGGTGTCCCAAAGATTTATTTACTTATTTGAGAGAGAGAGTTCAGGGGGAGTGGCAGAAGGAGAGGGAGAGGGAGTCCTGAAGCAGACTTCCTGCAGAATACAGAGCCCAACACAGGGTCCAAGATTGTGACCCAAGCTGAAATTAAGAGTCAGATGCTCAACTGACTGAACCACCCAGGCACCACTCTAGGTGTCTTACAGAAGACACCTAGAGAATTTTTTTTTTTAATTTCATCTAATCTACCCCACTGCCAGAAATGAAAAATAAATTATGGTGCTAAAAATGTTAATTGAAAATGGTACAATGCAAGATGACAAAGATGAAAACTCAGCAGCATACCAGGTAGAAGTCTAGTACAATGCATTTGAAAACTAGAAAAAAAAAAAAAAAAGCATTTTTGGGGCACCTGGGTAGCTCAGTCAATTAAGTGTCTGCCTTTGGCTCAGGTCATGATCTCAACTGGGATCCAGCCATGTTGGGCTCCCTAATTAGTGGGGAGTCTGCTTTTCCCTCTCCCTTTGACCACCCCCTGGCTCATGCTTTCTCTCTTGTGCACTCTCTCAAATAAATTTTTTTTTAAAGATTTTACTTATTTATTTGACACAGAGAGAGAGATGACAAGTAGACAGAGAGGCAGGCAGAGAGAGAGGGGGAAGCAGGCTCCCCACTGAGCAAAGAGCCCCATGCGGGGCTCGACCCCAGGACGCTGGGATCATGACCTGAGCCGAAGGCAGAGGCTTAACCCACTGAGCCACCCAGGTGCCCCTCAAATAAATTTTTTTTAAATCTTTAAAAATAATAAAAAAGCAGTTTTAGGTTTACAACAAAATTGAGAGGAAAGTACAGAGATTTCCCATATATACCCTGCCAGCACATATGCATAGTTTCTGCCATTATCAACATTACTCACTGGAATGGTACTTTAAAAACAAAACAAAACAAAATAAGGATGAACCTACATTGACACATATAATCACCCAAAGTCTATATAATCACCCAAAGTCTATATAGTTTATCTTCAGGTGCACTCTTGGGTTTTGCACATTGTATGTATTTGGGCAAATGTATAATGGCAAACATTCCTCATTATAATATCATCCAGAGTATTTTCACTGCCCTAAAAATCTTCTACACTCTGCCTATTCACTCCCTTCCATTCCCCCAGCACACTGTCAATCACTGATCTTTTTATTTTCTGCATAGTTCTGCCTTTTCCAGAATGGCATATAGTTGGAATCATACAATATGTACCCTTTTCAGATTGGCTTCTTTTACTTAGTAGTATGCATTTAAGTTTCCTCCATGTCTTTTCATGGCTTGATACCTCATTTCCCATTTTCAGGATGTACCAGGGTTTATTTATCCATTCACCTATTTAAAGATATCTTAGTTGCTTTCAAGTTTTGGTAATGATGAATAAAGTTGCTATAAACATCTATGAACAGGTTTAGATGTGGACTTAATTTTTAAATTCTTTTGAGTAAATATAAAGAAGTGTTGATAACAGTATATTTAGTTTTGTAAGAAACTATGTCTTCCAAAGTAGCTGTCCCATTTTGCATTCCTGCCAACAATGCATGAGAGTTTCTGTTGCTTTAATTCTCACCAGCATTTGGTATTCTGAGTGTTCCGGACATTGACCATTTTAATAGTTGTGCAGTGGCTGCAATGAATTTTTGACCTACCAGTTTTACATGCTCAGTCATAAATTAAGATAGAGATTTTAAAATTTTAGAAATGTTGTGTACATACCCAGTGAGTATGAGACAAAGTGGTAGAAGGAACAGTTTCTCTTCATTGGAAAAAGAAGCTGAAACAGGTACAACTCTTTTGAGGCAGGGGATTGGCAGTTGAATAGACAGTATTATTCTATTACCTGACAAAGCAAATATACAACTTTGACTTTCAGAGAGGGCAAAGGGTAGACATCTTATCGGGCTTAAAGCAACAGCTGATTTTAATCTCCTGTTAAGAGTAATTCAATAGGATATTCCAATTCTATAAACTTTAAATGAAAAATAGAGGAAAATTCAACAAGTTATGGTATCAAAAAAATAAAAATGTGTCCCAGTAAGATATGACTACCAGCAAAGGCTAGCTAAGAAAAAGTGAGGCACTCCTGATAGTTTAGTCCCTGAACACTAACAAAACTTATAAGGAATTTCACATTTTCATAAATATAATACCATGTCCATGTTTGTAGCTTTATTAATCATTCCATTGACTAGGCAATTTTATGCCTTAAGTCACTAAAGAGTAACAGATCACTTAGTGAAAAATGTTTCCAAAGTGTTGAATGCATGAAGCAATTCTGAACTTAGATTATGTGACAGATGTTTGAGGAAAAGCATTATAACTGCATCACAAAATTGCAAAAAGGAAGCAAACTTGTCTTTTTAAAATGTAGCTCCTCTATGCCCACTTATTTGAAAACAGAGTTGCTTTCATGAAAAAAATAAACAGTCTCACAGCATTGTCGCTTAGAGAAAATTTCTTGTAAGAATGAAGTGTTTTAAAAAAAAAATGAAGTGTTAAGAGTCAAGAGTCAAAAATCTTACAAGATTTTTCTCTTGACTTTATTCCTTCATGGGTTGATTAACAAGGCTTTTAAACTGTTGGCATATTGCATATGAATAAATTACTAAGTCTATTAAATAACCATCAATTAGTTAATGCATTATGAACCTGTAAGGGAATTGAAGAGATTTTTGTGTTCAGGCCATTTATTTAAGCAGATGAATATCTAAATCAAAAATATCTAACTAGTTGGTGGGATCAACTCATCAATTAAGTAGCTAATACGGGACAACAGCCGCATCAGAGATTACAGCCATCACCAACGGGTAGGAGATTTGATTGGAAATTGCTATCATACATCTTTCTTCCTTTTATGAAGTTTTTGGGTAGCCATCAACTTTCTCTTTAGTTTCTGATTTGTGGTAAAATACCTTCCACACATAACTGGGGACATCAACTTTTGGCTGTGATGCAGGAACTTACAACAGATGAACGCCTCACAGAGAAGAATCAGAAAGTAGATATAATTCACACATACATATCCACAAACACAAATCTGTTTGAAGGTGCTGTAGAAATTCTGAAAAGCCAGAACTTAGCTTACAATCTTCAAAGACAAAAAGTTAACTGGCATGCGTCCACCACTGCACGTTGTGACACTCTTGGGGCAGGAGCCATTTTTAAACTTGGTAGAGTGAGAGAATGAGAGCAAATGCTAAGGGGTTACAAATCCAGTAGAACTTTCAGCAATTCCACAGGGTTTAGGAAATGAAAATAGAAATAAGATCTGTGCTGGTGGCCAGGATTTGAGGGTCCAAGATGAGGTACCGAGAAGTGTACCTCATGCAAGTGGCAAAAGAGAAGTGGGTTATTTTCCCTCTGGGTATTTGTTGATTTGTAAGCTACAAAGGGCAAGAGACCCAGATTTCAACAGTATCACTTCTGAAGAGAAGTGTGACAAAAATTAGAGTCAAGAATATGGGGTCTCAGCAAGAAAACTCTGGGGAGAGGGGTGGTTGTTTTCTATACTAACAGATAGAGTTTAAGCCTTATAGTGACTGAAATACAGCCTGAAGGCACCTAGATTGAGTCTGTCTGCCAGAAAATGAGGAGAATCGTCTCTGGAAGTAGATATCATCATCCAGAACTCATGGAATTTTTTAGGTACAATGAGTGTATTTCAAAAAAAAAAAAAA